>VXBQ01000649.1:1132462-1324636 GCA_013400175.1 Phainopepla nitens | reverse complement strand
GAAGTGTGTGTGTGCCTTTTAAAAATCATTATCATCATCATCATCATCATCATCACTATTATTGGGGTTTTTAAAATTTTATTTTAAACTATTCTTATCTTTCTTATGTCAGCCTGTGGGTTCTCCTTTATTTTCTGATTCTCCCTCCTCATGCCACTGGGGAGGGAGTGAGAGAAGAGCTGTGTCATACTTAGCTGCCAGCTGGAGTTAAACCACAGCAAGGGCGAACAGCATCCTGTGCAGAAAGCACAGTATAACTGACTCAAACACAGCATAGCAAGCCAGTCAAAAGGGGTTATTATTCCACTGTGTTCATCATTGGTGTGGCCTCACTTCAATCACTTGTGTGCAGTTCTGGGCCCTGCAAGCTAAGAAGGATGTAAAGGTCCTTTGATTTCCAGAGGAGGACAACAAAGCTGGTGAACTGTGTGGAGGGAATATCCTTTGAGAAATGGCTGAGGACTTTGTGTTTGTCTAGTTTGGAGAAAAAGAGGGGATGATTTCATTGCTCTCTACAGGTTCCTGAGGAGGGCAAGTGGAGAGGGAGGTTCTGGTCTCTTCTTCTGGGATCCAGTGAAAGGACACATGGAAATGGTTTAAATATGCTTCGGGGAAGGTTTGGACTGGACATAAGGAAGCACTTGTTTAAAGAGTGGGTGTTCAAACACTGGAACAAGCTTCCTAGACAGCTGGTCAATGCCCCCAGCTTGTTGGTGTTTAAGAGGTATTTGAAGGAAGCCCTTAACAGCATTTTGTAACCTTTGGTAAGCCCTGAGTTGGTCAGGTAGTTGGATTGGATGATCATTGTAGGTCCCTTCCAACTGAAATAGTCTATTCTATTTTACACCAAACACCTAAAGAAAACCTAGATTTCTGTCTTTAAGATCAAAGGCATAAGTGCATCTGAAGAAATACTAAATCTACTTCTTATTTTCTAATCTGTAAGAAATCCTCTTCAGCAATCTGCAGCTCTTAATTACTAACTTATATAAAAATGGCCACTGCTGTGCTAAACTTGTTGAGAGTTTAAAATCCAGCTGAGGGTATCTCAGGGTAATACTTAATGAGATTATTAATGATTACCATATATTTATTTTATTTGAAATGTTACGTTGATAACTTTTCTTACACATCCAGCACATAAAAGCCAAAATGGGTGTGTCTATATTTATCTTAAATATTGTTACTGAAACTTTCTACTGTAGATATTTCATGAAATGTGAGAATATTTTTCTCTCTGGTTGCTATTGTATTTGTAAAGGTCTTTTGAAGCTAAGGATTTTTTTTTTTTCTTTTTTGAAGCTGACATGGACAAGCAAAATTTTCTAAGAAGTTATGCAGAGGAAAAGATTTACTTAGATATATAAATGTTCTCTAAGCCCATGTCAACAAATAAATAAAGCATTCACAATTTCCGTCTCAAATAGACAAAAATAAAAGTGTTCTGTGGCATCTCCCCATAGTGCTACACCTGCTCAAATGAGCAGGGAGCAGTCATGCAGCACGGTTCATTCTTCAGTATAATTTTTTGACTGTTCTTAAAAATGCAATCCCACAGACGCAGCCTGGCTACTACTTATGGGGAGACACAAGAATGAATAAGTAGTGCTGCTTTTGAGAAACAAATGTAACTTCAGTGTTGACATCCTATTTATCCCTTGTTGAGGAATAAAGTTTTCTGTGTATTGAAATGAATTATAACCATTAAACAAAAATGTAATGCGTTTGTTACAGCCACCAAGTAGACAAATTACCATTGTGCTGTGCGAGTAATACTTTACAAACCCATTTGTCACACAGGAGAGGTGTCATATGCAATCTGATTCACCTAGCTTAATGTATGAAATGAAACCTTGATTTTCTTCAGCAGATGTAAAACAATAACAACTGGCTTTCATTCCAGAACCAATGATAAACACTTTGTTTTCTCAAGAAAGCAAACAAACAAAAATTCGGTATCTCTTGTGCATTTGGAAAAAAAAAAAAAATCTAGGGTTACATTGCATTATAATTGGTGGTAAGTGTACTGGAAGCTTTGACATATCCCACAAATCACATCAACTACCAAGTTACAGTTATCAATTCAACAGAACTTGCTAAGCTTCAGATAAATTCAGCATGATAGATTGTTTTTGGATGGCAATCAGCAAAGATTTGGTCAATTTATGTACAGCTACACAGATTTATAACAGGTTAAATAGGCAATATTTCTATCCACATCAGTAAAATTTAATCTCCAATTTATAGCAGTGCTTACAAGGCCATAGGTATGAGTTCCAGTATACACTGAAAATGAGATTTAGGCAAAAACTAATTTCTGGGTTGAGGAAAAGGGATCTAGAAAGGTCCCTTCAACAACATTCTCAGGCTAGAGATGCTTATATCAGCAACTTCTTTGCCTTGAGTGTCAACTTCTAAGCCAAGTGCCACCCACCCCCATGCGGCAGAAATTTTTTCTGCCCACTCAGGCACTGAGTCCTACCCTAAACTCTCGCAAGTATTTAGAAGGAAGAACTAATTTCAGACATCTATACTACAGGCTTACACATCAAATCTAATTGTCTAGGTTATTCTTAATTATGAAAAGAGAAAAAAATAGGATCTAGGATGAAACAAGCGATGAATCTCATTGTCTTACTAGCTCACATTCTGTCTGTTTCCCTAAATATCATAAAACAGTAGCCTAGCTTGGTACACAATGGATGCAAATAGGAAAGTTTGTATGTGTTCAGCACGGTACATAGTATAGGTACTAAAGAGAAAACAAAAAGGAAAAACGAAAAAGGAGGAAACCCCAACTTTTTTTATAACAGACAAGTAGATACAGCAGTCATCTGCATTTTCTTTCCTTTCCATCTTTAGGATAGAAAATGTCATTTATTTCCTTCGTTCCAGCTGGGTTGCCAATACCACAAGTATTATGAAATCAGACAAAACTATTAAGTTTGAAACTACTAGTCTGGAGGTTTTTTGTCATTTTCAGTTGGAACTTGTCAGACAAGTTCCTAGCTGACATTTGATGAAATAGAGTCTTTTGTTTTAAGCTCAGTCATAATTCCATACCAACGATGTTACTTCTCTTTACCCATAAAAACAGTGCTAGAACCACTCATGGATAGTGACTGTTGTCTATCAGTTTGGGTCAGAGATGAAGCAAAACAGTAACCACCATGTCAGCAACCTTAAATGAGAACGATAAAAACTGTACATAAAATACAGCTCTTGGGCAAATGCAGCAGCAGAAACAAAAACTCTTTAAAATAAAAGATACCCATTCTAAAAAGTCATGCCTGTTCCGTGAGTCCTATTGTCATCAATGAGAGCTTTGGCACTGAGCTCCAGGGAGGTGTGAGCCTTGTGATGTTAGTAAATTATCTTAATCAATGTCATTTGGAGACTCCTAATCCGTGGCTCAGAAGCCATGAAGGAATTCAGTAGATACTATTATGAGAAATACTAAAAACTTTTTATGTGTACATATATATGTTTTTCCTCCAAACTTATCTGCCAAAAATTCCAGTTATGTCCTTGGAGACCTTAGTGTAGCAGGCTTACTCTGTGCTAAGTCAAAGAGTATTAAAAGTGTTCAGAAAACACAACCATTTTGAGAAGAAAACTATGATTTAGAAGTCTTGTCTTTACAAGAGAATTGAGCAGGTCAAAGTAATAACCACACAGAAGCCAGGAAGAAAAAAATTACCTATGTATAAGGAAAGGTCATTCTGTTATTACTTCTCCATGGGAGAGTTCTGTAAGTGTGTGAACAGGATAGAGAATGTGTGTGTTTCAACAAGGAGGGAAAAAAACCCTTCAGTAAATTGTTTGGGATGCAGAGTTCAAAACAGAAAATGAGAAATTATTTTGCAGGCCATTTTATCATGGATCAGGATGCTGTTGTTCTGGAGCATATAGTGAGTTTACAAATTCTCTGACCACACCAAGCTCTATCCACTTTTTTTTTCAGAGGTTCACAGCAGGTTTGTGTTCCCATCCTCTAATTTCTCATATCCCTAATGAATGTAAAAACACTGAAAAACATAGCAAAGTATACTTATAGTACTGGAGCTATATAACAGAGCAAAAAATCTGTGGTGGTCCTGTTCTTCTTGTAGAACATGATGGCAAAAAGAAATTAATGTCTTGATGGTAGGTTTTCCAGTGAGATATTTTAAGTGTGAATTTCCTTTTTGACTTTGAATTTCCTTTCTGAATTCATTAACAATCTAAGTTTCCCAAGTGTTTTTATCCTCCTTCCATTCCTGTCTGTGTAACAAGAACTGGATTTGTTCATCATGGATTACTTAAACACAAGCTTCAGGAGGGCATTCAGTTCTCTGTAAGACAGAGACAGAATTTATTCACTCCTAGAAATTAATTTAAACAATCGTTATCTACTTTTCTTGTCCCCAAATGGATTTCTATCTATAAACAGGGTTAATTGCTCTTTGTTGGCACTTTTTTAATGCATCATACTGCCAGGAGATTTTCCTCTCCTATCACTCATTTATCATTTAAAAAACAAAAACAACAACAACANATAGATAGATAGATAGATAGATAGATAGATAGATAGATAGATAGATGTGTGTGTTGGGGTCATTTTTTCAGAGCTCTCTTTCTGATCCAGGAAGGAGAATTTTACCCTGTGCGAAACTGAGTAACTGTATAGAGATTACAGTGTCTCATTCTGGCATTGTCACATTTTCATTGATTCTTATCTTGATTTCTCTAAGTCACTTGAAAGTACATCAAGACTGTAAGAGGAATTTGCTTTGCCAGAGTCAGCAGCTCTTTTGGGTTCCTGATCTCTTTTTAGCAACACTGTGGAGCTCCAAATTGAAATCTCAACACCAACACACCAAAGCAATTGTCTTGAACAATACTAAAAATTATAATGCCATCTTCCTACCAAAAATTTAGAAATTTCAAAGTATGAAGTCAATATCAATTCAGGAGAGAGGCTAAACCTGAACTGGGCAATGCGCAAACTTTTCTGACTTATAGTGATAACACAGTGTGGCACAAAATCTCTCTCTTTTCAATGCATTAATGAAGATTAATTATGTATTGAATGGGACTTTAGTACCATTTAAAAAAAGGGTTTCTACAGCACAATACTGAACTTATAGGATCTGATTTCTTCCCAAAGTTCTGTGTCAACACTCTAGGAAAGGTCTGAGCATTACATTCCTATCTGAGCACATTTTACATCATAAAGGGTGATTCAGCTGTACTTTTGTTTTTCCTAAATTATTGAACAAAAATAGCTAAAACATTTCAATTACAATAAGCACTTGTAAAAAACATGGGTGCCTTTAAACTGCAGTCTACAAACATATATTTTTAATGGTAAAAATTCTGACTCTAAAAACAATAAGTTAACTTTTTTTTTTTGAAGGACTCATAAAAGTAAAATGGAATTACACATATATTAAACATATCCCACTTTCTTTACATTAAATAATTACAGAGGAGCAGATGTTCACATGCTACTGAACAAACCTGCAGATAAGGCAAACAGATCCACACCATCTTACATATTTTAAGGACGATGGGACTGTTTATCTCTAAACAGAAAGAGAATGACAATAATGTCGTGCATTTTTAAAGATGGGCAGATACCACGTTTCCTATTACTAAGGAAACTTGCATAGGTTCATAGGAATCTTTTATGAACAGCCATTTTGTGCTTACAATCACTCATACTTATGGTTTAGACTTGGGAAAATGCACAGTATTTGAATCATTCACAGTTTTATTCAGCTTCTATGGAACAAGAAGGAAGTAAAAATAAAGCATTGTTGAAGGAAGTAAGATAAATAAAGTAATTCCTGGGAATATTTCCCAAGATATTTCAAGTTGTAGGAGAGTGAGTACCCAAAGCATGAGAAACTTGTAATAAGAACAGTACCTTCCTGGAAGAAAGGAGTAAGATACAGAACAGAGCAGCAAAAGTAAATGCATAGTTGCTATAGAGGTAAATTAAATTTAGAGAAAATAGGAATTGGACAAGGATCTTGGCTACTCTTAATGCTTTCATAGATGTGCATAATGTAATCCTTACATAAGCACAACACGGTCCCTTTTCAGAGCCAGCTTCAGGATATGTGTATACTACTTAATAACATTTGTGGGAGCAATTTTGTTCTTCCTCAAGCTTTCTTGTATCAAAGCAAAGAAGCAACATCTTTTAAATACTCATTTCACACTGTCTCTGTATGCCCTAACAACCTGTACTGAATCCAGTCTTAACCACTTTTATCAAATGAATTACCAGATTTTTAAATAGTATTTCAGTAGTGCCTTATTCTTGCCTAGTGACATGGNGGGGGGAAGTAATTTTGTAACCATTAGGTTTTTTTATGAAAAGTTTTCAACAACTTCCCAGATAGTTGTGTGGAATAATCCAAAATATTTTTAGTAATTTTCATGAGCAGTAAATTAAAGAATGTTGGAATGAAACAATAGTTTAAAAATAACTAGAAGCATGAATAACATAAAGATCAAATAACATGAAATGAAATGAGTCACAGGAAAACATGCTTTGAACTTATTTTCTGTTAGACAATTTACAGGATTATTCTGACTGGAAATCCAGAACATTTATCCATCACTATTCCCTTTGTATCCCGTTTCACTCTCAAGCACTTTTTTTTAGGGAAAAATCAGGAAGGTTAAAGAAGTGTGATTTAATTTTCACCTAAAAAAGGAAAGAAGGTCTTTGATTTTCAAGAGCGTCGCTGAGGTTTCAAACTCCCCCCCACTTTTATAAAACTCAAATTCCTGCCAATATGAGTAAATAACAGAAAATAAACAATTTCTTCATTCTACTTGCTATCATTTAAAATGCATGCTTGTATCATAAGGCAGACAACTATTTTGTGGAAAGTGTGTAGGGAAGCATGGTCAGGGAAAGCTCTGATTTAGTGCTGGAGGCCAGATTAACAGCACACAGGAATGAAATGGAGGCTGGACTACTACTAGTTATGCCCTGATAAGAAACACCTCAGTTACCTTCACTCAGAAAAAACACCATGTTTTCTGTTACTTGCCTATTTTCTAACATTATATCCTTTCAAAACCGCTTTTATATCCATATACCGTAACTGAGGTATTCGTTTCCATATATTGCTGTACTCTGGGAATAAATATCAGATTTAAAAAAAAAATCATCTTTAACTGGATGAAAATTAGCCCCTTTTGCCCAGTGCCAAAATGTTCTAAGTTTTTTGGTTTTTAAAAGTTGAAAACACAGCTCTGGCAGAAAAAAAAGGGGAAAGAAACAAACCCAGGAAAAAAAAGCCCTAAACAATTGCCCAGCTGTCCCATGTGCTTAAATACATTTTGCCATGCAAAGCAACAGTTCTCACACCTTTCAGTCTATATGTGTCTTCTCTCTATTATTTACTCTTTAATATATTTTTAAAAACTTAATAATTTTTTGTCAAGAACAGTAGTATAGCATACCTGTCAAGATATTTTTGCTATTTCTTCTGCCTATGTGGGCTTTCTGAAGGGTGGTGAAAGGAGATTTAAGGAAAGTGCATATCTCAGAGTCAGGAACAGATTTGGAATGTAAGTTTAATAAAAAACCCTCTATTACTAATAATGCTGACTTGTCAATAAACAATTGCACCACAGACCATCAAGAAACAGCAAATTCTTGTTGACTCCTGTAAAATCTGGAATTCACACGAAAGACAATGAAAAGTTGGAGAAATGAAATAAAACCATTTAAAACTCATTACAGAAATTGCAGTAAGAGGTTCCTTAGGTGTACTTTGAAAACATACGACATAATAAAGCATACGACAAATCCTCATGAACATCAAAAACTGTATTCCTACATTCACCTTCCAGGACACTTTAATACTTTTAGCTTTCAGTCACCAGAACTTTTTTCTAGGTCGTATCCCAACTCTCTGCTTAATATGAGTTGCAGTTTAGTAATCCCCATCCCCAGATTGTTCTTCTCCAACCAGGCTCAAGTTATCTCACCCCTGAGTCCTTTCCCCCACTTTCTTGGTGCACTCTCCAACTGACTCCTTACCAGGTCTCTCCATGGTGATAATTAGTGCCTTTTTTTCCTGACTCTGCAGGGAATGACCTTAAGTTTTATTTCTGCTCTTCATTATTTCAGGGTATGCCTCCTAGTGCGCTCAGCCACAGCTCTTCTACTCAGCACTATGAGACAAGGCAGGAGCCTCTCCAGACTTTGCTGCTGGGCCCCCTGCAGCCACACCCTCCAACATAGCAGTACCTCACCTGTTAACCACTCTATGTTCCTCTGTTAACAGTAGTGAATTCTGATCAGCTAATAAAAAAAAAAAATGTTATGAATTATCTGTCTCAAAGTCAGGAAGCCCAAATGTTGTGCCAGTTCTCACTTACACCAGACTCAAGAGTTTCCAGTTAATTGCCTTTTGAAGACATAATAACAGTTTTGAAATATTCCCTACTGATAATTTACTGAGATGAGATTGTGATTTCTTTTCGTCTTTCATTTGGAAAAAAATAGACAAGAAAGTGCAAAGAAAATTAATTCCACCCAAAATAATTATAATCCAGTGGCTGGAAAGAATTGTCATGTAATATGTAGGCTCTTGTCTCTCTGGCAGGGGATTAGGTTATTTTAAATTTATTTCTTGAGTGAGAAGGCTAGTGGGAAAGAGATTGTATCTTTCCTTACAAGCATAGTCTGTATTCACTAACCAAAACTAGAACCCAAGCTTGTTTCTGCTTTCTCAGGTGAAGGTTATAACTTCCAGGCAATTTCCCACTCAGTGTAATTTTGTCTCTCCTGTCTGTCTTGGAGCGGAGAAAGCTTCCTGATTCAGAATCAGTATAATTCTGCAACTGTTCAGATGTGTTTATACATACATTTTTTAAGGAAAATATAAACCCCCAAATTATTGTTTGAAAAATATTCTTATAGCTTTCTACTAATAAACAAACAGAAACTCTATGGTAGTATCTAAATGAGCATATGAGCACCACCAAATACTAAATAATAAATAACTTCTCATCTTGGCCCTATTAATTTTACATACAGACATTATTACCTTTGGCAAAGCATATAGCCTCTTCATCTTTCCAAGTTGTTTAATAGAGGAGCATTGTTAGCAGTCATTAATAATTTTAGTGGATTATATACAAATAAAATTGTAGGTTTTCTTATAAAATCTGGGAGAAAAATAATCTATAACTCAGTTGAGTAGTGTTAATGTTAGTTTGGTAACCATAATTGTTTATTTAACTTTTCATTATTTACATTCTAAGTTCCATTGACTTTTCTATATTTTACTGTTAAATAAGGGATTTCCACAGTGAAGCGCAAATTCATTTATTTCCTGAACTTGACAGTGAGCAAGACTTTTTTGCCTAGTTTTTTTTTTTAATGAAAAATCTTTTTGAGCAACACAAATGTAACTTTTTAATATTCCTGTTATTTAGTTAATTGAATTATAAACTTAAGATAAAAAACAAACACAACAGATATTCTTTTAATTATATCATTTGTCTATGAGGAAGAACTTTCTGAAAAACAATGAGCCAACTAATGTTAGCTGTTGTGTCCTATTCACATTAGTCAAAACCTTTGCAAATTGCCACATTCCTATTTAATGAAGCAGTTTGCACTATTCAACAGTGCTATCTGTGGGATTTGATGTATTATATTGCTTTTGCTGCTTCTCAAGGACTCAGTGGGATATTTGGGGAGAAAATAAATACAACTGAATTGAAAGTAAGGCAGGCAACCATTTTAGTTAGCTCTCAAGCTTCAGCATCTTGCCCAGAGCTTCAGCGACACATTTACATGGACTTGAAGTTTGTGTCCTTGGAACTTCCTCTGAAATTATGAGTCACTTCTGTTGAAAACTTGGGAATGAAGGAAAACATGTGCCTGAGTAGGAGAGTGCATCCTCAAGTTTGCCTGAAGGAAGGAATGATTCCTCCTCCTTTTGCAAACAGTGTTAAAGCTAGGAGCATTCATCCTTTTCAAGGCTGGGTCCTGCAGCTCCTTTGTTCCTCCCTGGCCGTCCTGTTTTGTGAGACAGACAATATGAATTTAAATTTTGTCAGCTATTCCTCGTCAAAGAGGTTTGTTCCAAATGATTAGGAAAATTCATATAACATTTCAGCTTGTGCCTAGAGGTGTCCAGCTCAGAGCACGGCCAATGGAGGCAGTAGCTGGAGTAGAAGGACACACAGAAGTGAGGCCAGCAGCTCTGCTGAGGACAGCACGCACAGGATCCACGGTGGTGGTGATACCACAGGCACCAGCTCTGCAACAACTATTCCTGACGTGGCAGAGAATGGTCCCAAGGGAGGAGGCAGCTCTGCACCTCTAGACAGTGATTGGTGCCTGTTGCTGAGTCAGAGGGTTTACTTGTTCACTTCAAGTGTGTGCTCTGGAAACCTCTGTGTTACACAGGACAGCAGTTGCAGGTTGAGGTCAAGAGGCTGCATGATGTCAGAGATGACTGAAAGGAGAGTGACCTAAGCTTTTCTGAGATCCTCAGGGTACAAATGTTTGAGCCTCATAGGTCTACCAAACGACAGGAGCAGGCAAGGTCTGTGCTGGTTTGGTTGGAAAGTGGGAATAAAAGCTGCAAGCTCATGTCTACTAGCACCAGGAAGACAGTTCCTGTTTCTAATGTTCCGCCTGCAGATCTTCAGCTCCTGAATGGGTTCAGTGCCCTGGTATCAGCAAGTGCCTGGGAGTTTTGAGGTCTGTCCAATGAAGGAGCAAAGTCAGCTGAGAATGAGTCCCAGAGCAGCACCAAAAGAAAGTGGTGAGTGGCAGCAGAGGGCGACTGCCTGCTGAGCAGTCAGACAGGTATTTTGCTTACAGGGACTTGGGTATTAAACATTAGGGAGAAACCACCAAGGCTCAATATCCAGTCTCCATCACTGGTGATACTGATAACCCAGCTGTACACAGTCCTGGACAGCCTGTTCTAGTTGAGTCTCCTGGGAACATAAGTCTGAGGAAGATGATTCCTAGAAGTGCTTTCCAGCCTCAGCCATCCTGTGATTCTACCACATCTGAGGTGTCAGATATGTCTGACCAGAAGAAACACAAGAAAGACCTGTCACCCTGGAGCCAGGAATGGAGGATACCTTCCCCATGGTAAAATGGTTTTGGATAATTCAGTTATCATGGAACCTCTGTTTTGAAAATGAAGACAGGATCCTTTGCACACACTAGAATGGTAGACCAATGAAAGTTTGTGTGTGCACATGTGCGTGCACGTATAACACAGAACATTCTGGAGAACACAGACATGACACGGACATAGACATGAGAGGTTCAGTATAGGCAACACAGATATTTTAAGGTGCACAAGTGAGATGATAGAAAATTTAAGGTGCAAACTGACATGATAGAAATTTTTCTTAGATAGTCTGAGGACAGAAAAGGAGTCAGGGCACAGGTGTTATAAACTGAGAGAAAAGACACAAGAACAAGTTACTACTCTTGGAGATGTTTACAAAGTTAGTAACTGAAGGTATCTTCAAAAAAGCTTACCTTAAGAGCTTTACCACTGCTGAACAGCAGCAGGATAGTTAAAAACATGGCAAAACATAAGTATGAAACTGGAATACACTTACCAAATGGGAATGAATAATATTGAAGGAAGTAATGTAGGGTGTCAGTGGTCATCACAAGCAGGGTTATCTAGTAGTATCAACAGAGAAGATTGAGAAAATTGTAGTGGAGAACAGGGATCTGAGATAATATGGAAAAATCAGTATGAACATTTTGGTAGTTTCCTGGAGCAGAAATCACAGAAACAGGTGGAAAACAAATGAGTATTGGTTCATGAGTCACGGCTTATTCTACAATATTGCTAAACACAGACACTTCATTTTCTAGAATTGTAGCTTACATACCAGGGAATAATGTTCACACTGGATAAGCTATTCATATTTACAATGATGACTTTATCAATATCTGCTCATATTTCATGAGTACTGTAGCAATATTAGCTGGAACTGTGTACAGGTACATGGAAAGGTGGAGTAACTACACTTACAAATAATGCTGTCAACCATTCTCTGAGCATTAGATTATCACTGCTATCAATTTCAATAAAACCTGCACTAAATAAATACAATTATAAATTAAATAGTGCAAGAATTAAAAACTAGCCACCAAGTTTGCATAAAATAAATGTAAACTTTTTGCTAGGAATTCTCCACGGGAATCCATTTTCATTCACTACTTCTCTGTGTACACAGTGAAGCATTTAATTTTCCCAGTTAGTAAACTAATTAAAATCACAGAACAATACCAATTCTTGAGCAGAGAACTGTGGTAACTTACTATGAAAAAAAAAAAAATTAATACACATTGTTTTAAACAAAGAATGCAAAAAAAACAAATGGAGAAAGCTGAGCACACAAAGGTTTTCTGATTTATGAATAGCATGGAGATGTGCCTTTATAATTTCTTTTTGTCCATTTACTTGAGAACAATCTCATTACATCCAAAGGACTGTCTATGAACATCACGCCATTTAACTAGGCAGCATGGATAATCAGTTTATAAGTAAAGAATAAAAATGATAGCTAGTAAATGGTTTTTTTAGAGGAAGAATTTGGATTCTCTACAGATAATTCTTTTCTGGATATTTGAAAAGGTGATGAGTAAATTGAAGAAAATTTATGTGATAAATTACGAATGTGCTCTATGCAGATCTTTCAGTTATTTTGTAGACCTTTTGAATTGCTCTGTTTCTGAAAGTATCTTGAAAATAAAAGAACCAACAAATGAGGCCGGTTTTGTTTATCTAGGGTGTAACTTTATTTGAAATTTTACTAAAATGAGATTTTTTACCTTTATTTCAAAATCACAATTAGAATGCTAAGAATTACTGTTTTAGTGTTAATTCTCAGGAGCATAACACTTAGGTTCTGTGGGAGGCAGAATAGAAAGTCTCTCAAGTGGATTAATGGATGACAGGGAAACCAATAGCTAGTCTGCAAACAGGCTAGCAGGGAGGTTTGAAAAGAGTTAGGACAAATAAGTGTACTCTCTGTAATTAAGTAATAGCACTTACACACCAGTTTATCTGATAGCAGTTTGCATTTCTGCAAGTTCTTCATGGTGGAAGCTTTAATCAAAGTCCTAAATTCATCAGGCTTAATTTAACATTTCTGAAGTGGCAAAGAGGACACTTTACAAACACATTATCACTTGAACAGCTTTTTCCTGCCCTTACTGCTGTTAACCATTGTCTCTCACTGAGACACTATGGCCTATTTAATCAGCGTAGAATTTACCTTGAGTCCATAACAAGACCATTTACATCCCATTTGGTTCTACTTTGAGCACTCAAATGGGACCTGAATGTCCATAGACCTTGTACTTGCCCTTTGAAATGGGTGAATTCACTGTCAATGAAAAATAAAGACGTTCGTTTAACAACCCTCTAGTATTAGAAGATATTCTACCTGAAAACATTACACAAGGGTGAGCTGTTTGTATAGCTGGGTCAGGAGAGTTTTCCAAGCTTTGACCCATTATATGTTGGTGGAAAACTGTTTATCTCAGTGCACATAGCTTTAGGTGCTCCCATATTCTTAGAAAGTGTTATGTCCTAAACCACACAGGAATATCAGCAAAAGTAATTCTCACATCCTACATTTTACTCTGGGTGAACTTTTTGTCTATGTGAACTTTTGTAACCACCAATTATCACAGACTTTAGTAGTAGTCTGCAAGTAATAAGGAACCAAAAGGTTGGTAGATAAAATTATTTTGAAACTTAAATACTTCAAAGCCATGACTCCTATTTATGGAGATATAATAGAAAAACAGAGAGTATGAAGGCTCCATCTGACCCCATTCGTGTTCATTATTACTAATGTTGGAGCCCTTTGACTTTTACTCCTGAGAACAGAAAGCTTTTCCTTTGTTGCTGTCTATATATTATACTATTTGAAATGTCATAAGGGAAATCAAATGCAGCCAGCCCAGCAATGACATGTAAACAGAGTGAAAGAGAGCAAATTTATTTTACTGCAGTCCAGTAGGATAGAAACAAAGATAATAGTACAGGGAATTTATATATGTGGAATGTGTTTATTTTAACCTAAATACAGGTAGAACTTTAACATACCTATGTACCAGAAATGATCATCACTGCATATTGACCTCTATACAAGATGCGTATGCATCTTGTATAGAGGATAAGTGTCTCCAGTAGATCCAGAATCCATTGGATATTATCTCTTCCAGGTTCGCTGTTTTAGCATTGATTCTAAGATACAGAGACAGCTGACATGTCCTGTGCCAGCCTGTGAAGATGACTTAGAAACCTCAGGTTTTCTAACAAGGGTTATATCCTTTGCCATCAAAGGATAGAAATAGACATTCCTCATTGTAAGAGATACAACTACAGGAGGGAGCGTGGATAGAACAATTTAAAAAACAACATAACATGGGCTCAAATGTGTATTTGAGTTTTGGTTGGCATAGCTGTGAACCACATACTTTGCTGTAAGAAGATCATGGCCACTAGACCAAGAGTTGTTTTCTCCCTCTGCTGGGCACTGGTGAGGCTACACCAGTAGACTGTTCAGTTTTGAACTGTCCAGTTCAAGAAGGACATAGTTAAATCAGACATTTTCCAGAGGGACTTACTAGGGTATTTACAGTCTAGCTGGCATCACCTAGTAGGGGAGGCCAAGGAAGCTTGTCTTTTTTAGTCTGACAAAGAGAAGGGAGGCTAAACTGTGGTCTTGCACAGGCCTGCAGTTATCTGAAAGGCAGTGGTGAAGTTATGGAGCTAAACCTCTCTGGTTAGTGCAAGGACCCTAATAGAAGGAATAACGGGTGAAGATTGCACCTCATAAGTGTCAGGTGAATATCAGGAAAAAAAATTCACTGTGTACCACTGGAATGTCCTGCTCAGAGTAGCTATGAAAGCTCCATCCTTGTAAACTATTAAGATTAGAATAAGACCAAACCATTCTGAATGAACTGACTTACTCCTGGCAGCAGTCCTGCTTCAGTCAGAGCATTGGAATAGTGATGTCCCTCCCATCCACATTTCCACAAACCTGTGATGTCTAAAACAGTGCGTATTAATTTCTGATAAGCTGAAATAAAATGTCTTGGTTTATTAATGGTGAAATCCTATCTCTATAGTAGATCAGTGGGAATTTGTATCTGAGTGTTGCAGGGCTTTGAGGTAATGTTATTTTGTTACTAAGGAAGAGCAGAATCGTGCTTTAACTCCCATTATGGAAAAGGGAAACTCATAGGAAAACTGGAAATCTTAATAGTGGTCATCTTTCCCTTCCCAGTCATACTTTGATAAATGTCAAGAGACAGGTGCTACACAATCCAAAAAATAAAACAAGTTAGTAGATTCATTTGACATAAGTATTGATTCAACACCTAATCACTATTCAAATATTCAATTTTATGAATCTTAAAATTGATCTGTTCTTGCATGCTATGTGGGTCAGAAGGGTGAACTTGCCAACTAAATAAAATGCAGATATGCAAGTCTATTTTCTGCTTCCTGTTTTAACACAATTAAAAATAAGTAAGACTTTAAATCCGATCTTAAAAAAAAAAATCCAATAACTTTATGCATATTAACAGCATTATTCATTTAGTACCTAGAATGTTCACATTTAATTTCCAGCTAAAAATACCAAAAGAATAATCCCCTGAAAAATATCTAAATATAGGTTACTTTATTACCTGTAAATCAGTCTCAAAAAAGGATACGGTCTGTGAAATGCTAAATGAGAATCGACTGGTTAAATGCTGTACTTCTTGCAATCAGAAGGAATAACAATTACAGCGCCAACTGCTAATCCTGAGAAATCAAAACACGGTTAGGCAGTGACTAAATTCTATTATAAAGTGTAATTATTATTATTATATGTCTTTCAGAAAATGAAGAGATGGAAACATTATGCAAGTACTTAACCTTTTTTAGTAGCTAGGGCATTGTTCTTTACTGTGCTATTAAATATATTCATCTTTTAAAAGAAATAACACCATAAATTCTGAAAACACTAGTTGATTCTTCTATTCAATGCTTAATCAGAAATGTTGAGATATTCTGTTTTTTCCTCTGAGGTGGATTAGATTGAAAATGAAGATATGTCAAGCAGGCAGAATATGCAATATGCTTTGTAATTAGCAAAATCCAGAGCTTAATGTCTTACAATACTGATGATGCATGTACTTGTCATGTGAGTTTTTCCAAATACCTAGCATAATCTGTTACTACAGTGAAAAGGAAATAAGCATGACCACAATCTATATACAAACTTATAATTTTGGGGACATACACAGGTATTGAAGGCTTAATTTTACTAACTAAATTGGGATCACAGTCACAATTTTTTTTTTTCTTTGGGTTTGTTTTTATTTTTAATCCATAGTTAAATAGGTCTAAAGATAAATTAACAGATGCTACAGCCATAAATTGTACCCTGGGATTCCAGCATAGCTTTTTTCCAGCCTAAGGAATATCAATTCCCACCATTTCTTGCATTTTGAAACAGCTCTATTTTTTCAGCTGTTTATCTATGTAGGGGTATCTGCCCCCTTACCTTCTTGTTATGGGTGAACCCTGGTTAGCTAAGCACCACACAGCTGCTTCCTCCCTTCCCTCCACCCCCAGTGGGATGAGAGAAGAGGAGAGGAAAAATAAAAACAAAAAATTTGGGGGTCAACATTAAAATTAATAAGTAGAGGAGAAGTGGAAGAAGAGAGGAAAAAAAACCCAAAAAGTGATATAAAGGCAATTACTGTCCACCTCTCACGGATAGATCTTTGTCCATGCAGTTCCTGAGTAACTGACTACCCTAAGAACCCTTATTTTCCCTTTTTATAGATGAGCATGATGTTGTATGGGAGGGAATGCCTCTTTGACAAGTTCAAGTCATATGCCTGATAATGCACACTTCCAATCTCTTATGCACACACACCCCACTGCCTCCCTCAGTTTACCGGGGAGACACAGAGCGAGGAAAGCAGAAAACCTTGACACTGTGCAAGCACTGCTCAGCAGCTGCTAAACATGAGCATTTTATCATCACTTGTTTTGCTGGTCAATCTAGAACACAGGCCCAGGTGAGCTACTATGAAGAAAATTAACTCCATCCCATCAGTTCACCTCTCCACACAAGAAGATGAAATTCTATTAGAAAAAATAAAAATTAAAAATGGGTGATGCACTTATCTTCTGTGTCAATTGAATAGTAATTTCTTTGAGAAGTCCTACATGCTAAGAAAAGGAAATCTATCTCCTGTATTTTCTTGTGAATTATTGTTGACTATTTCTACCCAAATCACTGTTCCTAAGATGTTTCCAAATTTCTTCCAATAAATTGTTTCTAATAACTTCCTCACCGGGAAGTGAATCTAAATTGGATGGCTATTGATCCTTTTACTGAGCTGAATACTCAGCTGCATGGAATTATATTTGCCTTGAAAGTCTGAGCGGAGTAGGGGGTGGAAGTGAGATTCATGTGTTTTCCTGAAACGCTGCTATACTGACAGGTTCTCCTTGAGCCTAATTTGTGATGACTACTTCTAATGTCAATCCTACCCATCTTCCTGAACTGATGGCTACCATTTGTTGTTTTATTTATTACATTTGTTAATAAGTTTAATTCATTCAGAGGTTTCTACAATTCTCAGCCTGTTAGCTGTTTGAAGACAGACTGGCTCTGGTGTCTCTGCCTAGAGCTGTCAGGATGTTACTCTTCACTGACCAAAAGTGACCAATTCAGCCTCCTCCCTGTTTTTTTGGTTTTTGTTTTGTTTTCTTTTGTTTGTTTGTTTTTACTTTCACACCTGGAGAGTGGTAACAGGCTGTGAATTCATTATGTGGCTCTATAAGATAATTGGCCTAGATTTGATCTTGTCTCTCCTGCACCCAGACCTGTGCAATGAAGATATGCCAAGACATTCCTTGGCCAGGATTCTGGTTGTTTGTTGCCCTTCTGGAAGGAGCATCCTCTCTGTGCAGGTCTGTCTCTCTGCCTGGTCTTCAGGGTCTAGGGAGTCATCTCTTTTACACTCTACGATATTGTCTAGAAGCTACTCTCTGATAGATTGAGGAAAGTCATGTTGGTGAATAAAACCACTACACAAAATTGATATTTCCACCCGGTTTGAACTGAAACCATTACGTCAATATAAATACCAAGAAGAATGAAGGACAGTGGGAACCGTATGCTGTCTTAAAGCCAGTGTCCTGGTTACAAAGCTTCATTTTCCTTTCTGACAAAGCTTAATTTTCTTTTCCCTTTGAGGGAAGGACAAATTTGGGTTAGAATATAATAGAATAGAATAGTTCCAGCTGGATGGGACTTACCATACACATCTAGTCCAACCACTGTGACTGGAGGTGCTTGCAGGACATAAATTAATTTCAGTGCTTTTGAAGTCAGAATTTTTTGCTATTTAATTTTATTATAGTACTTCCCCAATCTTCAAGGATCTGAACAATACAGTAGACCATTCTGAATTCTACAGTGCCACCCTCAGTAATGACATATTTCTTAGTGTCATACTTTTATGACAAAGAATAATGTGTAACATTTCAGGAAATGTGTTACCTAACTATTTGAGATGTTTAGATTTCCATTTTCCTCTTGGTTAGTTTTAAAAGTATGTGTTGAGTTTGTTTTTTTTTTTTTCCTTTCCTTATGGATTTCCTGGTCTCTCTCTCTGTTTTATGTGCTCTGAAATCAGTTTGCATTTTACCTATATAATGGATAATAGCATTTCTCTTTTTAACAGCTGGGTTTATAATAATAGAGTTTGTTATGAAGAGAAGATGCTTCTTGTAAAAACAGTGAGAATTTAAGCTGTTCTTTGTCTATTAGAGAAAAACTAATTTATTCAAGTAATTCTATTCCTGCAAGTTTTCAGTTACAGAAATGAATAAAAAAGTCTTCTTAAAGATAATAGAATCATTCTAGAAGGCCAGAGCTTTTCTTGGAAACTCTAATTACTTAGATATTGCTTGGCATAACAAGTATGAAAGCTTTGGAAAAACTGATTCTAAAGATAATACAAGATTGTTTTCTTGCATAATTTACTTAAAATTTGTATTTAAAACAGATAACCAACAAAGAAGCTACTCTGTGCTTTGAGCTTGAAAACATATCTTACATAAGAGGAAGAACCGTCCATTGTATGAACCTAGTATGCATGTGATGTTTTTTAATAAAAAGAGCTGTTACTGGTTTAATAATGTATTTATTCTTTTCTTGAAGGAGTAAAATCAATAAAGCAATGAACACATATACTTCCTTATGTGTAGGCAGCTGAGAGTATATCCAGACTGCCAGCTGGCATAGAAATACTTCATCTTCAGTTTTGTCCTACACATGAAGAACATGTCAGGTAAGAAACTGGCAATTTGGACATTTCATAACCTTAAATCAGTGTCTATAACTCCCATCCTCCAAATTCATATTACACCACCATTTTTTCTGTCTTCTATTATTTTTTATTTTGGCTTTGTTTTTTTTGTTTTTTTTTTCCCCTAACCTGGGTTCCTGATCCACTTCTCTAATTAGAACTGCAAACAAATGTGGCTAACACAAGTAGTTAATATGAATAGGGTGGCTGGAGCCCTAAAAAGAAAGTAGTGCAGTAACTTGCAAAGTAACTAATCCTTCATTACAGTTTTTAAAATTTTTTTGTGTATTTTTGGTTTTTGCCTAAGAGTAATGGTTGAGTGTTGTTTCTTAAATATTTTTCCTCAGAGCTGAACATATGGGTAGGTTCTTTGTAAAATAGGGATGGTGATAAAGCCTCCATAAGATCAATATTGAGGTAGTAAGTCTTTACACAGAGAATGTTGCAGACTGCAACTGCTCCAGGAGCCTGAACTTGAATCTGCTTCGTTTTGTTGCTCAGCAAGCCAAGTACAATTGCAAGTGCCAGGGAGAGTTATATTTTTTTCCATTCTAACCTAGGAACATTAGTGGCTAGATTTCCCCACTGTAGGATTGCTTTAAGAAGTATTAAGTACTGTAGAAAAATACGAGTTATTTCTGAGTGCTCTGGAAAGATGAATGACAGTTTTCAGAAGCTGTTGTGGATCAGCCTGTGGTTTGAAAGAACTGTTAGTTTACCTTTAGGTGGAATCATCCAAGTTCCGGAAAGAGCATGGTTTTGGACTGTCAGTCTCAGACTGTGAGGCTTCAACAAGTGATGTCTGTGACAGCGCCAGTGAAAGCAGCTCTAGCCTTACCAACAGCCCTTGGCTTTTTGTTGCCAGTAACAGAGCAACACTTCTCGGTCGTTCTCACACGAGTATTTGTAGGATGAAGCAACTGATCTGTGCAGAAAACCTTGTTGAAATAGAGGTGGAAGTGGAAAATTTCTTTTAAAAATGTATCAGCCCCTGGCTGTCTTCCAGGCTGAACTCAGAAGCAGTTGCTTCAGCACAACTGGGAGGTGTCACACAAGAGTGTGGGAGTGAGAAACCAAGTGGTGTGCGTGGTGACAAAAGTTTTGCCACTGAGTGCTTTGAATGGTGTAACTATGGTACCAATTCCTCACCTGTAGCTCCTTGAAACAAAATATGTTAGGACCCTGGAATTTCACAAAAAAAAAAATTATGTAATCAGTATGTATTATGATGAGTTTTAATGAAGTGTAGCTAAAACTTCGAAGTCTCCTAAATCACAGCTTTTATGCCTACAAAGTTTACTTGCTCTGTCCAGACTGTTTATGGAAATTTAAGTTCCTTAAACCATAGCTAAATTTTTTTGGACCCTGTGGTTTCCAGCAATGAATTTTTCAGACTTTCTAAAGACCAACTGCTTGGAATTAGGAGATTTTGAGCTTCACTGTGTCTTTTGAGTTTTCAGAGGAGCTGCATCTGTACAAGTCTTTTGAAGGTTTTAAAAACTTTGCTGAACATCACTGTAAAGCTTTTTAGCTTTTCATGAGAAATAGAAATATTTGTTTTCATCTATATTATTAGTGAAATTTTAAAAATATCCATGCATTGAAGGTATGTATGCTGACTTTCAAAGAATAGATCTTCAAAAGCCCTTGAGAAGATTTAGACCATTGCAGTGGATATGTTTATGTGGTCGATGATTAGCAGTATGTACCTATACAAAATACCAGAAATAGCATTCTGTTTTGGGCAATCAAATATGAAGCTAACAAAAATTATTGATTTTGATTACTTAGTCACAATGAAGACACTAGGACTCAAACCTCCATGATTTTTGAATGTGATTCATGTCTGTCTAACCTAGTTTATTTCTTTTTTATTGTAATGGGACATCTCTGTTATACAGACATCTGAACAAAAATTCTGGATCTCTACAGAAGTAAATCTCTTAAAGAAAATACATAATTTATTTTCACCATCATAACAGAGGAATAAATGTCTGTGTGAACACTCAGAATAAAATCACTTAAGTTTTTAATATCTGTAGTTTACAATTTAAGGCATTCCATTATTTCTGTTCTAAGTAAAATTAATTTATGGTCTACCTTGATGCAAATTTATGGAACTTTAAGACCAAGTAGAGATAGATTATGTGACAGGTACTACAGAAATTAATTGTATCTTAATTTTTGCAGTTTTAAGATAAACACTGAAAATTGTCTTTGTCTTAACTTTACTTATACTGTTTTGTTAGGATACAGTAGAATAAATTTCATGGTGGCATTCCCATATTTGTCTTTAGAGGGAGAAGGCAGTGAATTTAATTTTCAAAACAGATAAAACTGTTAGTCATTCCACTCAGTTACTTAACAGAAATTTCAGCCTGGTTGGCTGAAAGGAACCAACTTCAAGACAATGTGGCTAGTGGTAACAATTTCTGTATAGGTCCATTATGTGGTGAAACTCTAGTCTACAGCTAGGAGAAAGAATCTGTGTAGAATTAAGCAGAAATATTTTTAATACAATTTAGTATTTCAAGGATGACTGAATAATATCTTGGGTAGTTCATAAAAAACACATTAATATCTACCCTAAATACAGGCTTAAACCTTCTGTGAGCTATCCTTCAGTATAGCATATAGTATATGTGTTCTTCAGTATAGTATAGCATCCTTCAGTGTAGTATATCCTGTGGCATGCAAGGGATGACATTTGCATATTATGAGTAAGTGGGCCCTGTAAAGTATCCCAGATACCTTCATGCTATCAATGCACCGATGTTACCTTAAAAAAACTTTCGAAGTTTAATTCCAATCAGTAAGCAGAATAATCTAATTATATTTGCTATACCATGTTTTATCTGAGATACCAATATAACAGAAGTAACAGAGCATCTATGGGAGGTGAGTTAATCCAAGGCCAGAAAGGATACATTAAGTCACTTAAAATATTACTAAAACCCTATATTTAAGATGGCAAATTGAGTTAATAGGTACTCGTTTACAGTTATCTGATATCTCTCTGGATTACATTACCTGCTTTGAGTGCATGTCCATTGAGACAGAGCTTGGCTTATCTGTTAATACCTTCCTATATGTTCCTTGGAACATCTGTTCTAAAGTTGAACCCTATGCCCGATGTTCAAAAATCCGGAGATGTGATTCTGCAGCATGAGCCTGTGGACCTAGTGTTGATAGTAAAGACCTCAAGATGGGACGGGCAGATATAACAAAGGATTTATAGGACATCTACAGCTTCCTGGTGTGCAGTCTGGAGCCCAGGTAGAGTGCTCTGAAGAGCCAAACATGACGATAAACAATGGGATATGTACAACTATGTCTCTATGCTCTGTAATGAAGTTCTGAACTCAGGAGAGATGGAACATATGCACAGCTTCCTAGTAACATTATTATTTCCACTATTTTAGCAAGTCTTTTCTGTACTAAAAGTAAGCATGAGCTTAGTTTCGGTATAAACACAGTGTGGAAGAAGACATGATCTTCCACAGAAATAGACATGATCTTTTATATTTTTATATTAGTTTCATCTAAATGCAGGACTACTCCTTTGGTTTTGTGAGAAACAGTTTTTCCGGCACTTTCATGTGGTCTTTTGTTCTTTTGCTCTTGAGCTGATGTTTGTTTCAAACATCATTATTCAGATTTCTGTTATAGAGAGCTGTACAGCTAAGAGCAATTTAGGGACCTAATGTTATTAAGCAAAATATCAGAGAAATATTAATATAACTTATTTAAGCTACTAGCACTATGTACACTTATCATAAATCAGAAAATAAGTTTGTATCGCATTACCAACCAACAGAACCACTCTAATAATTGGAATTTTTTCACTACAAAACCTCAAAAAAACTATACTTAACAGCAAACTTATTTGTGATAGACTTGGTTCTAAAACCAGTTCAAATAGGTTTTACTATAAAACTATTATCTGATTGAGAGAAATTATGGTTATTTCTGTTTTAAAAGCAGGAGCTAAATCACCTCCTACAGTTCTATGCACCTGCCTTGTATTTACATCATATACCCCATTCAGCACATACAATTCTGTCACTTGGGAAATAACACATTTATTATACAAATTTCTATAGAAATGTTCAGCTCAAATATTTACAAAAGCACTGGAGCCACCTCTGGGAATGAAACAAGAGTCAAAAGGTGAAGAGGTGATGGAAAACACACTGTAAAAAGAACAGCGGTGTGGGACCCTTAATATCCAAAAATCAGAGAGTATCTTAATTAAAAATACTTACTACAGGGCTGAAGTAGGAGAACAGGAAATTTCCACATATGACAAGAATGATATCTGATTTGGATATTTGAACTTTTTATTTATCCACCTTATAAATATGTACTACGAGTGCTTTTGAATAATTGTAATTAGTATTTTGATGGAAAAGTAATTTGTTATGTTGAAAATATCTGCTTTTCTTCCATGATTTTTCAGCTATAATAAAATTTTGAACTTTGTTTTTTTTTTAATTTTAATTTGTTATTTTATTGGTATTAATAATTTTCTCCCTTTTTTAACAAAAAAATGTTTTCATCGAAGAGCCTCTCAGAAAATACGTTACAAGCTCAAAGCAAGACCCTAAAATGGAGCACAGAATTTGCATTATATGAACATTCAGTACCAAAGATCTGAGAAGTTTAAATTTCCTGATCATGTTCTCATGTGAAAGTCAAGAATTCTGAGCCTTAGTCTTGCTTTGAAACAGAAGAACATATTTTTAATATTTAGCTGAAAAATAGAAGAACCCCATGAAAATAAATTTCTGAAATGTATTCTGAAATAAATGCAGAGACAAATTTAAAGTTTCGGCTTCAGAAAAATGGGGACAGGAATGAAAAAGTACTACCTTATAGCTGTTGGTTAGGATTATATATGACAGTATTTTAATAATAGTTTAAACAATTTCTTATTGAAGAGGCATTACACACACATGAATGTGTATTTTCCATATTGTTATCCTTGTAGTAGAGTACGATTAGGTAAATGAGCAATAATTTTGAGCAATCAGATTATTCTCAGTCTCAGGGTTTCAAATCATAAAAATATAGTGAAAAATAAAATTCCTAAAAAATTAAGAAACAATGATACTTTGTCCTTTTTATTAAATTTAAGATTGGTCCATGCAAAATCTCTGTTAATGACACATTATAAATATCACAATAGTGAAATATCTTTATGCAAAGAAGTTAAAACAGATTTTTTTAATATGTTCCATTAAGCCATCAAATTTGTCATCATCGTTGTGACAGCTGGGCACTAAGATCCCATAAGAAAGGCAGGTCTATTTCTCATTATTTTGTGTCAGAGCTAGTGGCAATAAGAGTGCATGTGCTGACTACACATAGTATGCATGGTCACAGTCAGTAGAGAAGGAATGAGAGAGTATTTCTAATCGGAATAATTTCTGTGTGAATTAACCTTGCTGATTCAATTAAGAAGGAATGTCTGTTCCGTGAGTGTTGTATTTTAAACAATGTGTGCTAATTCTTCATCTTCACCTAAACTTGCAGGAGTTTAGTGTATTATAGCATAAAAATGTCAGAAACAAAGACTTACTTTTCCCTCTGAGGGTACTGACAATTGTTGAACAGGACTCAAAAGTCATGATTCTTTGAGCAACCTAAAGCACTCTTTGCAACCGTCCCCAGCATAGAAGAGAATCATTGAATAATTTAGGTCAGAAAAGACCTTTGAGACCATCAAGTCCAACCAGTAACCCAGCAGTGCCAGATCCACCACTGTCCCTAAACACCACATCGACATTTTCTGTGTGCACTTCTGGGCATGTTGCAGTGATTTGTGTCTCTCTGGAACTGCAAGTCTGACAGCATACTTTTTTTCAAATATTTTGAATGTTTTTCTAGATTCTGCACTACAAAACACTGGGGACGCCCAAAGCCCATGCTTGCCCAGGCTGTTGTGCACAATCTACACTCATATCTATCTGAGCTTGGGATAGATTTTTGGGTGATATGCTTAAATACTTGTCTAACCTTAAACAAGACCTGAACCATATGCAGCAACATGCTGGTTCCTGTCAAAAACAACCAGACTGGTTTCAAGAGTATTCAAAGGGTATTCAAAAAGAGAGGAAGGGAGGGGGGAAGGGAGGGAGGGAGGAAGGAAGGAAGGAAGGAAGGAAGGAAGGAAGGAAGGAAGGAAGGAAGGAAGGCAGGAAGGAAGGAAGGAAGCTGTCTCCCCTATAGGCTGACGGAGGAGAACAGGGAAAAAGTGTAATTAATAATAGCTCCCAAGAGGAAGCTCCCAAAGTAGAGGTGATGCAATGCCAAGAACACTCACTAGATTAGTTTCATGGCCAGTGATGATATGATAATATTAGGCCAGGCCAATACTAGGAAGTACAACAAAATTACAGTCTTAGCCCAGACCCCATGAATGATAAAGATCACCACATGCTGCACAACCCTGAGAACAAGTGCAACTCTGAGAACAAATAAATTGTGATCAGCGACTGTTAAATCTATGCTGTGAATGCTTATGACAGCTTACTTTTAACACGCTCTGATCAGATTTGTTGTCTCAACCCTTCGTGCTGCACACTGGGCACCAAAAAGGGCCACCATGGTTTAGCATCATCTGGAAGCTTAGTGCTTTGCAGACACTTGCTGTCTCTCACACTATCTCTGGAATGGGGAGGACAATTGAAAAAAAAAATAAAAATAAAGACCATGGGTTGAGATAAAAACAATTCAAGTAAAGTATAGGTTTATAACCAAACTTTCTCAGTAAATTTAAAGATTATAAGTAAAATATAATACTACTAATAATGTTAAAAATGCTAATAATAATAATATTAATAATAATAATAGTAATTAAAAGGAGAGACAGATATAAATGAAACCCAAGAAAGGCAAGTGAAAGGCACAATACAACTGCTCAAAACTTGCTGACTGATGCAACCTGACACTGAGCAGCCATCATCCCTTCCCAGACAACTTCCGTCTTTTGTATACTGGGCATGACACTATATGGCATAAAATATCCCTTTGACCTCTTTGGGTAAACTCTTCTGGCCATGCTTCCATCAGCTTCTTGTGCACCTCCTCACTGGCAGAGCGCCGGAAACTGGAAAGTTCTTGACTTACAATAAGCACTGCTCAGCAACAACTAAAATTTCAGTGTGTTATCAATATTATTCTCATACTAAAACCAGAACACAGCACTGTACCAACTACTAAGAAGAAAACTAATTCCACCTCAAATGAAACCAGAACAAAATGCACTTAGCATTGCCTCTGCTCTGAGTTATTTTTAAACTAGAGCAAGGTGAAGGCAGTAGTGCATGAAACAGACAAGTAGAAGAGCTGAGGAGAGTGTGCACATGCAAGTGCAATCTGCAGTAATATGCTCTGTAGTCTGAAATGACGCTGGCATGGCCTGGAGGTACTCTAAGAACATGTCATGTTACAGTAAAAAAGGCATTGCAGTGTGGTACATTTGCACTAGTGACTTATGTTTCTACTGTTTTAGCCTTAATGTTCTATGTATTCATTTTATCCTGAAGTGGGTAACTTATTTTCAAAAATCAAAAATTATATGGCAAACATGACGACGTGCATGGAAAATAATATAGACAAAGAGAGTTAATAAAATTATTGTATTCCACTGAATGATGAAGACAATGATCTGTTCTTCCTTTTCCTCTTCACATACAAGGCATTTAACTGCATTATAGGGGAATGCCAGGTGCTAGTCATATCATTTCTATATTGCTGATACAGAATCACGGACTGCTGAGCTGGAAGGGGTCCACAAAGATTATTGAGTCCAACTCCTGGCCCTGCACAGGAACATCTCCAAGAGTCACACCATATACCCCAGAGTATTGTCCAAACCCTTCTTGAACTCAGTCAGACTGGGTGCTGTGACCACTTCCCTGGGGAGCCCTTTCCAGTGCCCAACCACCCTCTGAGGGAAGAACCTTTTTGTAATGTCCAAGCTAAACCTCCCATGACGCAACTTCAGGCCATTCCCTCGGGTCCTGTCACTGGACACCACAGAGGAGAGATCAGTGCCTGCTCCTTCTCTTCCCCTCCCGAGGAAGTTGTAACTGCAGTGAGGTCTACCTCAGTCTCCCCTTCTCCACTCTGAGCAGACCAAGTAGCCTCAACTGCTCCTCACAAGACTCCCCCTCCAGGCCCTTCATTGCCCTCCTTTGAACTCTCTTCAATAGTTTAACATCTTTCTTATATTGTGGTGACCAAAACTGCTCAGGGCTCTTATATTTGTATGATTTGTATGACTTGGCTCCTTTGTCCACAGTGGGCATGAGGTGCATATTGTACAGAACTAACGAGCTTGCCTAGATCTAAATCTAAGTGACTAAATATTGCTGAAATAGAGGTGAACAAAGGTCAGCAAGCTATTAGGGTTTTATCATGTTCATCCCAGTAGGAAAAAGAATCTTTCCTAACACAAGCAGATAGTCAATCTCACCTCCAGTATCTTGAGTCTGTAACCCTATAACATGATGGGGGATCACAGCATAGGAATAAGCTGTGTTTCTTGTTAACCTCCAGCCACAAAATAGCCATAAACTATGAAATGGAAGCCAAAACTGCGTAACTACCACATTGCTTTGTCTAGTCAGTGTGAATCAGTCATCTTGAGGAGGAACAGAAAGTTCTGGTTTGAGATGCCTCCCTTTTTTACTAACTACTTCCTAGTTCATTCTTTGTAATCCGGACCACTGGTCAAAGTGGTTTTCCTTGTAATCAAGGACTGCTTCTATTCTGCAGAAATAAACCAGGTTTTGAAATAATTTGTCCTGACACCATATTTTTCCACTTTATTTAGAAATAGAAATTTGGATTAATATTACCATTCATATCTGCAGATTTAGATCTTTAGTATATCTGTAACTGGTGAATGGAAAGCTGTAAAATTGTCTGGTTCCATCAGTAGTCAAACTTTCAATGGCACAACTGTTGTGGCCTGTCTGCAATACTGTAGCTCTGCTGACATCAGTAGAATTTTTTACCTGCACAGAAAGAAGTAATGTACTTATGAAACAAGCTAATATATTTATTCAGAATATTCACATCTCTTTCATATCTGTCAGATTCTTATTGCTGAGTTAAGCCAAAAGACTAGTAACAGCCAAATACATTTTAGAGTTATTTTTGTCTTTTTGTCTCATGTAAGTAAATGGGAAATAGGATGAAGCTGAACTTGTAAAAGATCCCATTAAACTGTAATTTTCATCTTCATTAAAATTTAATTTATTTCCAGATCTTGAGGGAAAAATGTATTTTTGCATGTTTTGTCTGAACAGGAATCTGTGCAGGACTGAGATATAAGTCAAGGGGTTTGGCATTAGCTTTATCTTTCCTTTATTTCTCATTAATCAGAACTTACTTCTAAACTGAGAAAATTAGCCAGATTTTTCCAACCATGTGTATAACTCCTCTCTTTCAGTATTCGATGTAATTTCTGAGATTTTTCTAGGGTCACAGAATATTCCAGTAAAAAGCATTTATAGTGGGTTGCTTTTTTAGTAAGTCCTGAATAGCTGGGGAATTGATTTCTCTGATGGGGTGTCTTGTCTTGCCATAAGCAACTTCAAAGACAGTGATTTCAAAGCTTTTCTATTTCTTGTCCTGCTCTTGAAGTACCTTTTATTATTATAAGTTTTTCTTTGACATATTGAGAAACAAGTTATCTTTGCTCCTGACTCATCCCTAGCTGATTGACTTAATCTGTTTAAAAAAGAGTTAAAATAAGGATTTATGTATTTAATTTCAACTACACGATTTGTGTTCATACTGTCCTTTAGATTACAATGTCGTAAACACTGAAAACCTCTGACAACTTTGTGACTTTTCTAAAAAGTCACAAATGTTATGCAGCAGTACTAAAAATTAGAGTAATCTGTTTATACTAAAAAAAGCTACTAAAAAAAGGCAGTTTGCTTCTTTATAGTGGTATCACCTTAGTGAAACAGTCTGTAAGAAAATTACAGAGTTCTGAATTTTCTCCTTATTGTTCTGGATATTTTTTCAAAGCTGTAACTTGATCCATGGGAAGTTCCTCTCTGTGAGTAAACCTTACATTACATATGTTAAGATATTTTCAACTCTTCAGTGCATTTCATTTGAATAAACTTGAATTGACTATTCTATTAATTACAGGAGGTGGCTTATTTCTAAATATAGTTATATTCACCATGGTTAGCAATGAAAATTGCACAGTGTGCCATTGGTACTGTGCACTTGTTGACCAATATTTAATAATTAATATTTAATAATAATTAATAATATCAGTTAAACAGTAATTTCTTTTAGAAGCCAAATAAATTTAGTCCCCTTGCAGAAAGTGCATTTTGCTAGCTAACAGAGGCAGTAAAATTGTAAAAAGTGAACCATGGATATATCAGATGTCATTCCTCATTAGTCATTAGTCATTATTATTACATGAAGGGCATGAGTTTCAAGGCTCTTGTAATCTTGAAACATAATGCAATAAATTACGTGATAAAAATTTATTATTATTTTCTGTTTGTCTGATGAAAATGAAGGCCTTGATTCGGTTCTGAAGACTGTAGACCATTTTTTTAGGACAATTGATGTTTGGTTTATGACCAATTGCAATTTTGGTAGAGCTGTCTTTAACCTGAACACCGATCATTACTCTACTTGCAGTAGAACCATTATAGCAGCTAATATGATGCTTTTTTTTTTTCATTAATATATTCTTTTACTTCTTTTTCAGCACTTAATGCTCTTCCCAGATCAAATTTTTTTTATTACCTATGTCTCAACTCTGAATTGCTGGATTAACCATATTTTTAATCTATCTGGCCCATAAAGGATTGCTAAATATGCTAAGCATCTACTGGAACAGTAGATCACATTGGAGATTCGATCACATTAGAGATCTGAAAATAATTCCCATCACCTCATGCACTTGGGACTCACTTTTTCTATTGGTTTGTATTAGATTCTCATGCAATGTGAGAGTTCTGGTACCGGTGAGGCTGCAGAAGTGTCTTGTGTGAGAAAAAGCTGGGAGCTGTCCCCATGTCAAAGTCAGCTTCAGCTAGCTACAAAATAGACATGCTGCTGCCCAAAGCTGAACCTATCAGCAACTCCAGTGGTATCTCTGTGGTAATCTATTTAAGACAGGGTTAAAAATTTTCTGCAGCAACTGAGGGGAGTAAGAATAGGAGTGAAAGGGGTGCTCCAGATGATGGAGGAGAAATTCCTCTGAAGCCCATGAAGAAGACCATAGCGGAGCAGATATCCCCACTCTGGGACTGTGGAAGACGTCGGACTTGGTGGATGTGCTGTGCTGTGCTGTGCTGTGCTGTACTGTGCTGTGCTGTGCTGTGCTGTGCTGTGCTGCCCATGGAGAGCCCATGACAGAGCAGATTTCTGACAGGAACTGTGGCATGCAGATAAGTCCACACTGGAGAGGTAATCCTGTGAGGAACCCATGCTGGAGCAGCCTACCCCTGAAGGAATGCAACAAGAGGAAAGGACCCATGCTGTAGCAGTGCCTGAATAACTGCAACGCGTAAGAAGGACTCACATTGGAGCAGTTCATGAAGGAGAATCTTCTGTGGGAGGGACCTCACAGTGGAGTAGGGGAAGAAGTGCTGGAGGCAAAATTAATTCCCCATCCCCCTGTGCCACCTGGGAAGTAGGAGGTAGCAGTGTCAGGAATGAGGTTAAACCTGGAAGAAGGAAGCAGATTGGCAGAGGTATTTTTGGATCTGTTTGTGTTTCTTCCTATACAACTCTATTTTTAATTTCCAAAAACCAAAATCAATTTCCCTAAAGGTGAGTGTATTTTGCCTGAGACAGTGACTAGTGAGGGATCTCCCTGTCCTTGTCTTGACCTATGATCTTTTCTTCTTATTTCATCCCCCTGTCCTGCTGATGACAGGGAGCAAGAGTGAGCACCTGGTGGCCAGCCAAGGTCAGTCCACCACATTGCAGCAAGTATATGTAGTACAGTGTTATAGAAGACATACTTTGACATTTTTTAAGTAATAGCGACATCAGAGAAATTCAATTTATGTTATAGATTAATATGGCTTACTGTCTATTGTCATTAGCTTTTTTAAAAACTGCATTTAAAGACCTGCAATTCAGTATCTTTCTTAGGCTTTCTGTCATTTTGTGCTACCTTGAAAAAAGTGACAGTCATATGAAAAGTTTTATGTAATGTCTCTCCTGTTCTATCTCTCATCTTTGATTCTTCCTCAGGTTCTTGAGCTGTGAGTTGTTGGATAAATGACCTCGGAATTAGAGGTGGGTGGCAGGGATTTTCTTAGGAGTTTCAAAAACTGGGATAGCTGGTAGGACTAAGCACACATTGTTATGTGATGCAAGAAGCCCCTGGGGGTCTCTGGAGCTTACAGCAGGGCCTGCAGTGTTAAGAAAATTTGGCCTCAGGTTCTCCAGGAGCAGCTCCATAGCAGTGAAGTTGCCTATGAATCCATCCAATATGCTTCACTGATTTCTAAATGCCAGAGAGGAGGAGGTTTTACCATGAATATCATAGCTTGTTGCAGTTTTCTAATGATTAAAAATGGATTTTTTTCAATTTAATGGTGTTTTGAATACACAGATTTCAGGACAAATCCATAAACCTAACTTATAAGAAGGCCCAGATTACAAAACTCCTGAATCAGTGCCTACATTTGCAGTGGGCAGCATGGCAAAACCTTAAAATCCTGAAAGCATGACTCAGTATTCCTAAGTGCATTCAGAGCTGTTAAATGTTTGAAACAGCAAGTGGCTAACTAGAATGAGAATGGAAATGTGAAATCATCCAGATAAGACTTACAGAGTGAATACACTAGAATTAAGTGTTAGGGAAGATAGACTCTAAATTCAGTGAAGTTAATACAATTCTATTTCATGTATAAAGAGTAAAATACTCAAAGCAAATGCTACTTGTACTCTGTGAGGCATAATGTTACCATTCCTCTTTGAGGGATTAGAGTCTTGAAAGCCTACAGTGAATTTTACAGCTCACATCCATTTTCAAATTAGGAACATGTAAGTGCAGTCTCTTTTGAGTCAGGGGCAACATGATACTCAGTGTGTTAATGTATTAATACAACACTCAGTGCCAGTAGTACTTCAGAAGTACAAAATAATATCATGCAGAATTCCATATGCTGAGACAATCCAGGCACCTTTAACAATGCACAAAACACTCCTGAGAAATGTAGTACAGGAAATTAGTGCGTACTTGAGAGGGTGTCAAGATGTTATAGCTGTGCACTGTTTTTCCCAGGTCAACCAGCAAACAGAACACATAGTCTTGAAAATTAAATGTGTTTAAAAAAAAAAAAACAGTTGTCAAAAGCACCACTGGAAAAATTTAATTTTGATATACAAATTTTAAATGGAAACTTGGACCTTCAAGATATGGGGAAAGGGCCAGTATATTTTGGAAAATTCACAAAAAATGGCTACTACTTTTTATCTGAAGAAACATTCAATATATAACATACTTTCAACTAATGGAAAAGTTTGTGCTGCACAGAGCTTGTGGGTTGCTATTCCCTGTGACATGTTCCATACAATTTCTCCTTCTGTCAGAGATCTTGACCTCTTTCCATGGGAGAGTTAAGAACTAGCATTCTTCCTTAAGGATAGACAGCAGAAATAAAAACTGACTGACTGAGGCTGATGTGCTTACTAATTCAGTCTTCAAATGTGGGCTTTTATGAAGACATGACTTCTTGCAGAACAAATAAAATCTCTTCTTTGAAGGGTGGTGATTATTTCTCTTTCACTTCAGAGAAAGACTTTAGTAGCTCAAAAGCTCACAAAAAGCAGTAATAATCACCCTTCATAGATGATATCCTGTAGGTATAAAATGCACAGTTGTCACCTCTCTGAGTCTTCAGTTGAGCAGTTGACAAACAAAGAGAAAGTCTAAGATTCTCCTTTCACTTAGACACATCCTAACTCCTTTAAATCTTTTTTTCCCCTCTTCTTCTTTCTTGTAGCCTTTAAAGTGCAGATCAGCATGAGGAGATTTCTCTATTGTAGGAAAATGTGAGATATTACTTCCATGGAACCTCATGTGGACCAACAGAGCTTCTAAAAATGTCTGCTGAAGATCCTTTTCTCACTGTGCAAAGTCTATTTTGTCTCACTTTGATTTCTGTGGCAAGCATTGGTGGGACAGTATGTCAGTGTTAAGGATATGTCCGGTCATGATGAAACGATATCTCTAACAAAAGGGCAGTCTCACATCACAGTTCAAATTCTTTTGATAGCAAGTATGGGCACTAGGTAGAAATAACTAAGCAAGAATCAGTATGAAGGCAGTTTGGGAGATGAACAGACGAGAACAACTCTGACAAGAAGGGTTTGGGGATGCTGGTCAAAGGGAGGCTGGACATGACCTGGCAATGTGCCCTTGCAGCCCAGAAAACCACTTGTACTCTGGGCTGCATCCAAACCAGCAGGGCCAACAGGGAGAGGATTCTGCCCTTCTACTCAGCTCTGGTGAGAGCCCACCCACAGTGCTCCATCCACCTCCAGGTGCTAAGCATAAGAAGGACATGGACCTGGCTGAGAAAGGCCAAGGGAGGACCACAAAGGTGATTAGAGGGATGGTACACTTTTGCAAGGAGAGAACGATTGGAGCCTTATATTTCCTGAATTTAAGTAAATAATAGTAAAAAAAAAAATTCTCGTAAATTTATCATGTGGAAGTTTTCATATTTTATAATTTCAAGTTTTTGTGACAATACAATTTATCAACATTATAATTAGTTTTCTCTTTTCTATTAATTAAAATCTGCTTTTTACCCTGAACTGAGATTAAACATGGCATGTAGATGAAAATCTATGAATTTTTAATCTGAAAATTCTTGGGCTATTTTGCTTCAACCTTGAGTCAAGACATTTAACACTGGGAAATGTTTTAAAAACTTTTTTATTAGAATATAAACATTTTCTCTCCTTAAAAATGATATTGTGCTGATTAGTCTATATTTGCAGGGCACTTCGGAGATATTCAGCACCAAGTACTAATTAAGTACTATTATTTCTATGCCTACTCTTATTTGAGTTTCCCCATTTTCTAAGCCTTTGAGGGAAGTAAATAAGATCACAGGCTTTTTTAAGGACAGTCTTGAGGAAAGATCTTAGGCAAGTTATGAAGACTACATGTTTTCAACAGCTAGATAACTCAGCCCCTAAATTCTCTCTATTCATGGCCACTGCTATCCCACTCATTTCTCCATTATGGTGAGACTGATGTAATTAAGGTGGAAGAGATGAGTAGTTCTGCATATCCTTTGAATTGCTTCACTTTTCAACAACTTTTGTGGGTTGTTGATGTTCTTGATTCAACTTTGAGAATAAAATTCAAAGCTGGTCAAATCTCAGAATTCTGCACAAAAATGCATGTTTTAATTTCAAAAGATAATCTTTCCTTTAAGAAATTTTTAACAATAAGAAATCTATTCTGGGAAAATTTTAATTTAATAGCAATTAGATTTGTTTTATTTTAAATTTCATAATTGATTGCATTTTCACTAATTCTTAACTGTGACAGTATTACATAAGACATAAAATTGTAAATTACTACTAATACACCACAGCATGCTTAATAATTTAAATTGTCGTTTATATAAATAGAAAAGAAATAAGCATACCTGCTACTTACTTTGAAATAAATAATCTTATTTTCTCCATTAATTTTATTTCTGTTTGTATTGAAAATTTGGACAGAAATTAAAATAAAACAACAGGGAACTAAGTTTAGCTGTCATAGTTTATCTTTCTTACATTATCTTCCAGTGACTTTTCTATGTCAATGAAAATAATCTAAATGAATTTCCACCATCCCACACCAAAACCAAGACTAGCAGCAGCTCTAATAATTTTGTTCCTTCCAGTAACATACTACTCTGGGGAAGGAAGAAGCCTCTGGTTGTATTTTTGCAAAGTTAAATAAGGTTCCATTTATGGAAAAGATGAAGTTTTCATGAGTATAGCTCCATCTTTTACAATATGTATAAAATGAGACCTAAGGAAGTTTTTGTAAAGCAAGAAGAAAACCAGTGGATTTTGAGGAAAGACGGTTACCAGAGCAACCTATAAAACATTCCTTTATGCTATCAAGTAAGCATATAGCTTACACTGCTGCTGATAATTGTTTTTACTTATAACCTAGAGGTTATTTTTGTGGAAATCTTGTAATGTGCTCTGGCATCTTGAAAAATACGTAACTTCACAACAGCTACCAAAAGCTGAGGAAGGGAATGTGATTCTGAGTGATTCAGAGTGTGATTTCTGAACTAGGAAATTTTTTCTTAGAGAGAATTTAAGATTTTAGATCTTTTAAATCATGAAATATCAGCAAATGGAGGAAGAGAACATATACCTCTTTGAAATAAAAATAATATGCCTTTATTAGTTTGAAGGTTAGGTTCTTCAATGCTTGTATGGTACTTGAGTAGACTAGATCTTCATGTTTTACAATGTTTCCTCATTCTCCACTCAAATACAGTCTTAGAAAGCACCTCAAGTATTCACTTCTTGTCCAACTTCTGGACAAAGAACTGACCAGACCTAAAGAAGTGAGGGTACTTAGAATACCTCTGTGTGCACATTACTCGCTGAAACAGAAATGCTGACCAATTTAGTTAACAATCAGTTTAAATTGTAGTATGCTGCCGCGATTCTTGTTTTCATAGCACCACTCAATTAAATACAGTTCAAGATCTCTAACAACCCAAGTCTACAGTCATGTTTATTCTAATTTCACTACTCACCAACCAGCTGCTGAAGAAAAATATGCATGAAATCTTGATCTCCAGTAAGCTATAATTTAGGCAAGTGCTGTTTATACAATAGCCAGGCAGAACAGGAGGTAGAAGCTGTCATTTCTGAGAGCACTGCCATAATATGTCCATTGTTATATCATACTAATTGTTCTAGTTTTCCCATAGTTGACCTGAGTTGCTGTCCTTTTGGAAAGAGCTCTTCTTCTGCTTGTCCTGCATCTGCTTGTGCATTCAGTGGGGACGATTCCTCCCTTTGTTTTGCTAGTTGTTTTTGGTCTCAGAGACAGCTTCAAAGTTAAATGGACATCTGGCAACTTTACTCCTCTTCAGACTTATCTGAAAGGAAATTCATTTAGCAGGTGCACACAAAGCCATTGAAAATTTATTGACCAATGAAAAAAAAAGAGGTCAGCCTAGACTGACATGAGCACCCTTCCGAGCAAGAGCATTACATGCCTTATAAAACAGAAAATTGACCATCAGAGAACACAGTGTCTGAAGCCAGACACATATTTCTAGATGTGCTATTTCATTCTTTTAAAACTACAGAGATTACTATGTCAGAAATAGAAACCAAAGACAAAGATGTATGAGTACTGATTTTCCCATTTATTCTTCTGTACTTCTCTGTTACAAAACGTATTGGTTAAAAAAAAAAATAAAAGAAAAGGCAGTAATCTAAATGAGGCATCTCCAGTTACAGCTTATAAATTTCTGGTATGCAACCTGCCTGTAAGACAGAATGAGTCCAGTTATTTATGAAATATGAGTAGCAATAGGACACCTGACTTTGGTAAACAAAATTGTTTTGAAGTGTTAAAATGGGAAGAAGACAAAATTTAGAATAATGGTGGGGTTTTTTGTGCTAAGTAGTAAAGGAAAGAGTGCCTTTAAAAATGCAAGTAGCAGACTCCTCATAGAAGGGATGGTTTTAGCTGAAAAAATTATTTCATGGTGCACAAAGGTTTTAGTGTGTGAGTCAAAATTTAATAATAATAATGAAGCAATAATTTTAAAGAATGTTAGATCAGATCCTGTTGACTGTTTTTAAGTTCTAAGATATTCAGACTGCAATTCCTACACTCAGCAATTGGATTCATCTAAAATCAGATCTGCTTGTAATAGGCATGCATTGACACAGAGGAAATAAAGTTATCATTGTAATGCTCTCCTAGGATGATATAGAGACATCTACTATCAATATCCTGCCTAATATTGCTCTCAACTCTGTGTCTAGAACAAATATTTTGAAAATTCTGAGTTGATGAGGACATTTGGAGCTATGATTCATTCCTAAACCCCAAGTATTTAGAATTTTGCACAAGTGCTTCCAGATGAGCTAAAGACAGCAGAATGTTACATAAAAATTAATTAAGACTATAAAAGTATGACCTGCCATAGGAAAATGTGTATGTTGGATTCTGAATGTTCAAAGCATATCATAGAATCATAGCTTGTTATGAGGTTGGAATGGACCTTAAAAATCAGCTAGTCTTTCTGTTTAGAGATAAATGTCATAGGAGTAGGAATGTTTTTTCCTAGATGTAAGAAAACAAAATTTTTTAATAGAAAACTGGTTGTATCATTAAGAAGACATTTATTCCTTCCAGTTATCAGCTCAAAATGAGACTACAAGGAGCAAAGTATTAGTAGGTAAAGATGGTAACAGTGTCCCTGTGGAAATTTCTTCCACAGACAAGGACTGAATGACGTTCTCTGAAGTCACTGCACACCAAAATTAGTTAGGACTACTTGATCTAAATTAAAGTAGTCCCAAGGTAAATATCTTGTATTTCCATATGTAGACACAAATGTCTCTATTACTGACATCTTTGCTACTAAATTCGAAGGAGAAATGGAGCACGTAATTTTAATAGCCCTGTAAATGCAACAGGTATTCATGAGACAACCTGGGACCAAATGTTCTTCATATGGCTCTCACTAGGTCCTCCAGAGGGAGTTATCCCTAAGCAGAGAGAACATGAGCTGTTTCTATTTTGGGCCTGGAGACAAAGCATGACCTTCTGGAACCTATACTTTTGGCAGTATAGTAGTCTGGTACATGTGTGGTATGCAGAGTCAGAAAAAAAATTAAAGGGCAAGTCAAATATCTTTAGGAATGCAACATGCGTTTTTTTAGAGCACCTTGTGAATTGGGACTTTGTGAAAGAGAGAGTTGGAAAGCTTTAGAAGTGCAATAACTAAAATTAATTTAAATAGACATATAGGGTCCAGACAAACTCAGCTAGTCAGCCTGGACTTCCTTCAAAGACAATGGAGAAAAAAAGGGACACTTGTAGATATTGTATTATAGTTTCTTCTAATATCGCTTTAAAATTAAATAAATCACACTTTAGAATTGTCTCTATTGACTATAATTCAGAAGTCTACTATATACATCTAGATAGTGAAAACACAGAACGTGTGAATAGCCCCGGATGAATTTTCTCAGACAATAACTTGCTAGATCTTTTTTCTAGATTACTGTTGAACTGTTATCCTGAATACAAATCTTTCCCTGGAATTCTCAATGAATGACGGTGTAGTGGACTGTCTGATAATGATTTACCTGATATTACCTGTACCACACTTGTACTTCCTCTTATTTGCGCATGTTCAGCTGCCATTTCATTTTGTCTCTACAGCAGCGAGAAAATTTTGGAAAAATTGTCTGGAACATAGCTGAAGTTTTTTTGAGTGGATTCTTTTAGAGAACCTACACCTGAAAATTCCTCAGAAATTTTCCAGAAGTATGCATAACTGAAACTAAAATCAGATAACTTCAGAATGACTATAATCCACTGAAGACTACCTTAATCTCTATCTGTACTGTTATTTTAAAGGTATCTAGAACAACTGTACAGATAAAACATGGTTGTGGAATTCTTGGGACTAAATTATTATATTACCACTTTGCTTTTTTGAGGCCTTAGAGTCTCTTCTCAGCTGTGCAGTATCCCATGTGCTTGTGTCTAGATTTTTCACACATCAAGATAGTTGATTCTGTGACACTGCCAGAATCTTATATAAGTATCTTCACACTTTTAGGATTTTTCAAGTAGCTAGTAATCTTTTATTCCTCTCTATACTACTTTACTAGACATGTAAGTATTTTCTTAAAATAAAATTATTACATTTCATTGCCAATTGTTCATCGTGAAGTTTTATCTTTTTTTATTATTTTTCATACCATAAACAACTCTTTAATTATGCACTGTTAAGGACTCATGCAGCTTCAGAAAGTTGAGTGTAGTGTTTGCCACATTTTAAATTCTCTTATTTTTTCTGTAACTAGCTGATTTATATTTATTTGTTTTCGTTGGTTTATATATGTTCATTGCTGACGTCAATAAAAATCAATACTCTTATGTGGTGCATGACTTCATTTGAAATATTGCTCAGTCTGAAATACATCTCTACAGGGAAAGAATGGTTTAATGGAAGAACTAGTTAATGAGTTCTAATACAGTTTCTGGAATGGAGTATTTCTGATGGACCTTGTGCATTTCCATAAGGCTCAGAGTACATCTACAATGAGGAAGTTGCCTGCAATGTATTGTAGGCAGAGAATTTGGCAATCAGTCTTGTGTCTTGGTAGCAGTACAGTTACATTCTTCAGAGCTTACAGGGGGCTACAAAAGCCACTGAGAAAAAGACTAAGTTAGCTTAAGTATCAACCTTGATACTGCTATAGCTATAGCAAATTCATAGGAAATAGACATTGTTTGGGCTCTTCGTAAAAGATCGTACAGAAAACAGAACATGTAAAGTATTACATGATAAATTATAGAAAATTTAGTGAAAAATTGTTAGTAGACTTATGATGTTAATAAGTTCATGTAATAGAGTAAGATTAACTATCTAAATTCTGTATAAGTGTTATTGTCATATTAACTTCATTAGATAAAAAAAAGATATCTGAAAACAGAGCAACCATAGGCTGGTAAAGTTTCAATTAAATATCATTGTTATTAGCTTTCCATGCTTTTTTATTTCCAGTCTTCTAATCAATATTCTATTCTTATTTTTGGTTCTGAGGAAAGTTCTTAGTTTCACAGTAAACTGCCTCTGTTGAGAAAGACAGGTTGGGGCAGGGTGAGACTGTCAAACCCATGTTGTGTTTTCTGCTTGGAAGTAGAAAATCTGAGCGAAGAAGAGTGTGATGGTATCTTGGATTGGCTTGCACATGGGTCTACTGAGTTAAAGGAGCTGAAAAATATTTCCTGGTAAGATGCAAAGATGCATCTTTGGAGCTTAAGTTGCCCGCAGTATGCTTATTTCTGTAAAAGCATGTCCTGTGCTAGATGTAAACCATTCCGTGTTTTTCTCCAAGGAGCAGGTGGCTGAGAGACAATTGTGGATCTGGATGTACCTCTCACAACTACCTCAGTCTCTCCTTTTTTCTTGTCTTGTTCTCTTCAGTTCTGGTTCAGTTGTATTCTAATTGCCAAATTTATCTTACCTGCCTCTTCACTCACTGAAAGATTATATGCTTGCTGCAGAGAATTTTTATATCATTGGGGTTGAAAAATGTGTGATTTACTTGGCACATATAATTGAGAAGCATTTCATAAAGCCTGGTGAGAGAAGCTGGGTTTTGTATCCATGCCCTGTTGTCTTAGGAGAAAGGATGCACAGAGGTAATTTTAAGGCATTTGGCACACCAGAACATGGCAGGGCAAAATAAAAGAATTTCTGTAGTCTCCAGTTCTTTACATCTACTTCCATATGCATTCCTGATTTGACATTCTGCCAAAACACAGTTCTCCAGAGCATGAAATTTTAGGACTTTCACTGGTTCTTTACTGGGGACATGATGATTTGTGTGTCAGATTACACACCTGGTAATCAGTGGGATAGTATAACCTGCTATTTTTCAGACTTTATAAGGTAAAAATCTGAGTGTATAGAAGTGGTCTCTACAAGGAATTGTTCCAAGAAATTATGATATTTTACGCATTTTTATATATCACCACACCATATTATTTCTCCATAGCAACTCCATTTATAATTACTCATTAAAATTCTACTTCAATGACATGTATTTATATTGCTCCTTTTTAAAAAGACCAGGTTAACTTGCATGTTGTCTAGCAAGATATATGTGAGGCATTTATGAGCTATTCCCTCAATTTGCATTTAACATTAATACAGTTAATCAATAACGTACCCCAGGCATGCATTGTATGAACACAAAAGGATGTCAGACAGACGAATAGGCATCAAGCAGATATAGTGAGCTTAAACGTCTATCTTAAAACTCTGTTATAAATTTTTACTACACCAGTAATGATCTTTTTACTTTAAAAAAAAAAAAGTATTTTTTCTAAAGCGTATTCACAGTAAGATCAATAGAACATAAGCAATTTGTTTATATAGGGCCAGAAACCAAAGTTCTAGCATTTATGTTTACCAATTCATTGCTATTGTTAAGCAAAACTCATAGTCCATTTTTTGCAATTCCTGTTTTATGAGTTTTGGGGTTTTTTTATTAAGAGAACAAACAGAAATTTTATAATCACTTGGTGGGGAATTCTATCCAAGTTCTTCGTATTAGACACTACACATTTCACTAGTTAAATTATTTCTCACCATATTTTTTTCCATTCAATTCTGAGCCAGTCTAAAGCATGACAGTAAGAAAATTTGAAACCAAAAAATTTCATAAGAAAACATTTGGAAAATTATGTGATAAAGGGAAAAGATAAAATATTGTGGTATTTTTGTAGCTGCAACTTTTTTTCTCATATAACCGTATTGGTAATTGTATACATAGGAGGCTGCAAAAATTTGGTACACAAATGCTTAGAAAAGAACAAATGATGTGGAAAATTTGTTGTTGATAATGTTAAAATAATGATGTTGAAATGGAAGGATAGTGGGGGGCTGTCAAAATATCAGTCTCATTTCTTATTCATCACTGCGAAAATCAGTTTGCTTAAAAATAGTTTGTGTGATGTGAAAAAGGTAAATATAGGAGATTTTGTGTCCAGGAATGAGAACTGCAGTTGCACCAAGCGAAACCAAATCCTAACTAATGAAATATCTGCATGACAAAGTATTGTGAAGATTATCATAAAGAAGAAGAATGTGAAATTTGGAAAATAAAATAGCTCTATTTTGGTCATGTTAAGTGAATTCTAAATGGAGAACTAGAATGAGGTATTTAAAGGGAATTCAGTAGGAACTGAATGAAGTAAAGCCATGATGATGAGGAAAGTCTGCAAGTTCCCTAAGCCAACCCCTGAAACTGTAAACATGGCTTCTCTCGGAGAAAATCTGACAAGAAAATGTAATATCCAGCATACTCCCAAGCAAGGAGCAGAAGATTGACAAAATATATGCAAGCAGAGGGATACAAGTGAAGAATCATACACAAAAGCCTTAGATTATCAAATCAACTATAGGTTTTAAATGCTGATAAAAGATAATAATATTTTCTATTTCACCATTTCTTCACTACAGTTGCATAAGCAGTTTAAGAAACTGATGAGCAAAGAGAAGAAAACAAAATGTTCTTCCAACTTTCCGGTTTAATGAAATCTGGTACTGAAAGCCACTTAGTACAGAAATTAAAAAAAAAAATCTATATGTAAATAGACACACTCTCTCACTTTCTGTTCATAGAATACTATGAACAAATTACATGCTTATGGAGATCAGTGAATACTGCAGTCTGCAATCTCTGTATCCTACAACTGTCTTGATGACATGGTATTGTGCCTGCAGCACAATAGAAAACAACACTTTCTTACCTGAAAACAAGAAATGGTATACGTACATGGTATGAATGAACCTTAATTTATTCAGGAACTAAAGAAAGCAAACTATATCTGAAATTCTACCATATTTAGATTGCACTTCATATGGATGGTGTCTTGTCACCAAGTGTTCAATATGAGGCTGGTCTACTAAAACAAAATCTCAGATGTATTTCATAGCATCAGAGAACATTGTGGGTTGGAAGCTGTCTTAAAGATCACACAGTTCCAGCATCCCTGCCATGTACAGGGATACCTCCCACTAGACCCGGTTGCTCAGAACCTCATCCAACCTGGCCTTGAGGACTTCCGGGCATGGGGCATCCATACTAATGCCATGGTGAGGCAACCTCTTCTACTGCCTCACGATCCTCACAGTAAAAAATTTCTTACTAATGTGTAATATAAGCTTGTCATCTTTCAGTTTAAGGTCAGTTTATCTCCTTGTCCTATCATTACATTCCCTTCTAAAAGGACCCTTCCCTCTTCAGGTTTATTGTACCTTTTAGGTACAGCCAGGCTGCTATATTTCTATGGGTTTGCTCTTTTGTTGATGCTCCAGCACTGTAAAATTTAGCACCATGAGCTTACTCTCATAGTCTTCCATTCTGATAGCAAGAATGAAGTTTTATGAAGTCTTATGGTAGAGTCACGGAATCCTTAAAAGGGAAAATTTAGAAACATTAATGAGTCTTCAAGCAATATTCTAAATTTTAAAATTACTTTCACACTTTTTTTTAAGTGCTTCTTAATATCAAAGTGACTATGGATGAACTAAAGTAGAAGCAAAGATCACTGGAAGAAAAGTAATTTAAAGATATGAGTAAGAGTGTATCTTTATTTTTTGATGCACACACAAAGTCTTTTTCAGTCCAAAGACATTGTAATGGGTCTTCTGACACTAGAATGCCAGGGCTAATTTATTTTTTATGCTGGTGTTATTTATACATTTTAGTTTAAAGGAATGATTCCAATTATTATAGGCAGTATTTCAAAACAAAATCAATTCAACAGTAAATCCAGCCTTCATAAGACCTTGGCAACCTTTATATTTACACACAGAGGTTAAAAATTTTGAATATTCCCCTTCTTAAGGCCGTTGCTTTTCTGTGTAATTTTCGTTCATAGGTTCAATGTCGTCCCAACTCATCCACTTGGGGTTGTGTGAGCCAAGTCTCTGATCCTTTCACAGTTTATGTAAATCTAGCCATGTAGTCAAAAAGTTGTTCTGTTCACTCTGAGGTAGACGGTGAATGGCAGATTGGTTCCATTACTCTTTAGCTAGTTTTTCTGAGCAGAGCTGCTTCAGAAAACAACCAGGAGGGGCTTAAAAAGTATCATGGTATTTAGTTCAATTAGTTTATAGTCAGCAATTGATTGCTCCTTGACTGGTAAATTTGCTTTAGATTGTTTGCCCCTTACATACAGCAAGCAAACCATTGTAGGTACTGTAAATTTTCACAATTCAGTAGTCTTTTCATGCTAATGTGTTGTGTCTCCCTCCTTTGGACTGTGCAGCAGAGCTGGAATTTTCAGATATTTCTCAGAAGAGAAAATTAAAGGTCTGTAAGTCACCTGACTTGGCCATTTCACATAAGTTTATGTCTTTAGTGCGTTTCTAATTGTTGTCAAAAAATTGGGGAGGATGTAAAAACTCTTTTAGTCCAAACAGATGTTTTCTTTCTAGTATACAGAAAGGAGTTACTCATCATATCTTTTAAGCCCTGAATGGCCTTCTTGCTCTTCTCATGGTTGCTACATGAATGGTTGCTACATCCTCGTTAGCAGGGTAGCCCTTTGTTGAAGTTACTTGGTCTTTTTGTAGTCTAGTGTAATGGTCAGGACATGCACAGAGAATGCAGGACATCAAAGGTTTTATTCTGCCTGAGGAAATTCGAGTTCCTCACATTTCCTGCTGGATCAGATAGTCAGTAGTGTACAGGTTATCTGGGATGTTCAATATCAGAAGCAATCAATATTGTTCCAGCTGAATATTTACAGAGAGGAACTCAAGAGTAATTCAGAGATAGGAAACACAAGGATAAATAGTATTTTGATACTAAGTATTCACATGAAAAGGGGAATAAAGCTTCACTGACTGATCCTAGGATTGTTCACATTTAGTTTGTGAAAATTACCAGAGCAGAGACAAGCACTCAAAATGAATCTTAAGTAGTAAATTACTGCAATATATATCCTTCTATTTGCCTAATGTTTTGTTCCTCTGTTGATCCCGATATGTAACAGATTTTTAGAAAAGAGGCATATTCAAGAAGAAGTATTTGTTTATTTTTTTTTTCCTTTGGCCACTATTAAAATGTTTAGGCTAGACTGAATTTAAGAAAAATTTATTCTGGTTCTAAGCACACAGAAGTCTTTAAGGAGCAAGATAAAATGAAATAATTACTATTAGTTTAGTACCAATGAGTTTATTGTCACCTTCTGAAAAAGAGAGGTTAAATGTGAGCCCACCACACCTATATAGGTAGAACAAATCAAGCAGGAAACACAGTGTGGCACGGTGATTCTGTGGCTTTATTTCAGTGTCATGGGGTAGATTTATTGCAGTAATCAGCAGGAGAATGACTTTGTTAAATTACTTAAGACTCTCCTTTTATGTTGTGGAGGAATTGTTTCAATGAAAAAACTAGTTCTTGTCTTAGGCAACACCATACTTTAGTTTGGTCTAACGAGTTAGGGAATTGATATCATAATTTGCTTACTTACATGAATCAGAATGTTGATAAGGACTTCTAGAATAAGACAGAGCCTGTTGGTCCTGGCAAGTCTCTGCTTCTCAGTACTTACTTTTTGTGGGAATTCTCTAGGAAATAGAATGGGTCAAGGAAACAAAGCAAACAAACAAAAATTCCATCACATTTTTGGCACAAAATCAAGTCTTAGCAAAACAAAACAAAAAGACATTTTTTGAGAAATTCCACTAAAAGGCAAGACTGATTTGGGGGCACAGCCTGATGTATTGGAGCTGGCAGCTTGCCTTTGGGCAGTGTGGTTGATGAATTCTCTGCTGTGTGAGGGCTAGAGACTTAAGTTCCATAGAGCATCAGGGTTCTCCCAGGTATGGCATGGCTCAAAGTGTTTCTGTCAGACCTGTCTTTGCAACAGTTAATGGCTTCAGCTCTTCAAAGAGTCTTCTAGTTAAAGAAATCATGTAGAGTTTGAATTTTTTTTTTTTTTTGAGAGAGAGAGAGATTGAATATCTCTTACAGAAATTTTCTTTCACTTTAAATCAAAGTTGTAGTTTACTTCGTGGTTAGTTTTGGGTTTTTTTGTTTTTTTTTTTTTTTCATTTCAAGTTTTAGGTTTCTATTTCCATTGCAATAAGGCATGAAAGCTTTTTCAAAATGTTAGAAATTTCCACATATAGAAATTTTGGCCACTTCTCCGGGGACAGACGGCATTATCTTTGCAGATTGAATTGACAGAGATACCAAAAGAGTGATTCAAGTTAAACCATAGAAGATGAAGTTTTTCCATTTTCCGAGAATTGTAAAAAGGTAATAAGATCTGAAATGCAGCTTTTAAATACTTTTGTGCATTTAAATATATATTTGGATCAGAAGAGCTTTAATTAGAAACAAAACCAGCAGACAAACCTGTAATACTTGGGTAGAAGAGAAAAAATGCAAACAGAAAGAACAAGTAATAGAGTAAAATTCTCAGGCAATAGGTGAACTAGTTAACAGGCACACACTGGTAATTTTATGTATACCTTATAGACACAATAGCAAAAATAAATGTAAATTTCAGATAGAAAATACTGAGTAGAGAGAAAAGAAGCCATTTAGAATTTTTCATCTTATGGTTGCTGACTCTGCTTTAAGCAGCAGCATATGGAAATATTATAATATTTATAAAACTTAATATAATATTAAAATAGGCAAAGTAATAGTGCTTTACAAAAGATACTATAAAATCAAAGGGACATATTATTACTCTCCTGCAAATTAGTTACATTTAAGTGTCCCTTAACATCTGCCTGCCTTTGTTATTGCTTCATCCTTTTAGCTCTACTACCAGAAAATTATGGCAACTGACATCAATTAAGACCAGAGCTGTTACTAATAAAGGCCATTTAGCTGTACAAAACAATATCATAGTCTTGTGTTTTCAAAAGATTATTTTAAATTTCTTCTATTTTTCAAAAGTAATTGTTTATTTTTCTTCCTGATTAATCAATATGTATAGGACACAATCTTTCTATTTTCTGACTCGTGCGAATGTAGCAGTTGTGCGTCTACTAAACCTCATTTTTTCTTCTGGAGTCCTTTCTGCAAAGATTGCCTCTCAGCTTTCTTACATTTTCTCAACTTTCCTAGTTCATTTTTTGATTGGTTGTTTTTGTTGTTTGGCTTTTTTCTGGCATTCAAAGTGAAGATTTTCAATTTTTCTGTAATTCTATGTCTTTCTAAATGTTCTAAACTCTATATTTCTAACAGGCATTAAAGGCTGTTGCATGACTCACAGATACAATTTCTCAGTCATGCTTTACATTTCAGGATTACAGTTCTGGCAAGTACAGGATAGGTTTTGCCATCTTAGTTCTTTGTGTGTCTGAGTTTATTTTCAATAGTTTTGTTCATACATATGATGATGTTTTTTTACTTTTGTATTTTATTCTAAACTCTTCACTAATTTCTGATTGCACTTCAGCATTTGTGCATTCTTTCCTATTAAATTCCTATGAAGAATCATTGATTGTAGAGGTAAAATGAGTTGAAAATATTTCATTGAACATTTTTAACAGAAATGGTGAACTTATAAAAAAATCACCTTGAGAGAAAGACCTCGTTTAAGTTACTGTCCCAATAAAATAAAAATATTATAAAATATTCTATTCCAACTTCTAAAAGTCAAGGTTTCATTCATCAGTTTTTTAATGTGAATGTTATTATACTTAGGAAAATGTTAAACCAAAAATATTTCAAACTTGAAATTTTTCAAACACCTTGATCACATTTTCTAGTTAGCAGTGTGTTTATAGAAACTTAAGAGATCAGTTTTCAGTCCCATTTCAGGATGGGAAAACCCTCAAATAATCTAAACATTTTTCATGGGCCAGGAAATCCTTTTCTATGCAGAAATTGCCAACTCCAGCTAAAAGTGAAATATCACAGGTGAATGAAGTGCACAGCTTTGGCACCTCAGAGTACAGTGGGGTTTGCCAAGAAGGGGAAATATATCAGATTTCTGATGGAAACTGTTCCTGAACTGGTGTTCTGTGGCAGACATAAGAAGCCCAAAAGTCCAGTGCAGTCTATTGTTGAGGAGGAAAGTCCTGGAGACTAGAAGGAGATCTTGAGCAGGGGAGGAAAGAGCAGTTATATGGGAACTAGACGTGTCTAACTTGCCAAAACATACGGCAGTAGTTCAGCCTTTCATTAACAAACAGATTAGTACAACTACTTTTTGTTTCTGGATTAATGGAAAAAGTAAAAAAAAATTATTTTTATACACACACACACACACACACACATATATATATATATATATAAAGGGCTTTCTGCATTGGCCATCAAAATCAGAAGTCAATTTTTAACAATATTAGGATATTTTTAATCATATATATTATACATATATATACCATATTTGTTTCAATATCAGTAAGTAGTATTAAAATGTATAAGATGATTTTTAAATGTACTTTCAGTCAACATTCTAATAGCATAGCATTAAGATTCAGGGTTGCACGTAATTTTTTAATAGAGAGTTTTTAACACAGCCTCTTCCTTTTTTATGGCACCTTTACAAATACAAATCTTTGCATATGATCCAATGTTGTCCCATAAAGTCTAAGACAAAATAAAAAGAGGAACAAAAGAAAAAAACTGCAGATGTAAACTGTCTCAAGAGAATTATCAGACTATGAGAGAAAGGCATGAATTTATAGGTCGTGTAGAACTACATAAAATCAGGTTTTTTAGAGTCCTTCAAAGGATTGATCAGAGTTCTAGCACTGCAGGGAAGTTAACTTTTGCCTCTGGAAGCAGTGATGCATAATGCACCTTCTGCTCAAAAGGCTGAAAACTAGCCCAAACACCATAAATGCAACTTACTGCTTTAACACAGCCAGCTGACTTTAGTCAGCTTAAACAGACAGAAGACTGAGAGGGAAGGGAAAAGGGACATTGTGCCTTCTGCAACAGCACAGGGATGTTACTGCTAAAAAATCAACAAAGAGGAGTTGTGACTATGGGAGTATTTTCACCATCACTGGTGAGAGGTTGTATCCTGGGACAGGGGACACTGAAGACAGTGTGAACTTCACAGGAGCTGCAATGGAAGTGAAGATAGCTCTTTTTACGTCCCTAGAATTCATATCTCTACACAAGACAGCTGAGAAAAGTACTCATGTTGACGGATTTTTGCAACAAGGATGAAGTATTTTTTCTAATCTACCATTATTTTCATGGTACTCATTAAAAACAAAAAGTTAATTATTAGATGAGCCTATGAATACAAAATTATGCCACCTGTTATGCCTATTTTCCAAGGCAACTGCTCCAGCAAATGGCTGCATATTCATTTGTCCATTATTTCAGACCATATTAAGAGTGTTATAATCTGTGTATACAGAATACTAGCCTTTTTGACAGAAATAAAAGTGAGAAGGAAAGATACCCAGCACTACAGCAGTTTAGACATGTGCTAAATTCTTGTATGGAACTGCTTTGAAAGATAAGAATTTATATCATGTGTGAATTCCATCATCCAAAAGTGAAAATGCTTAAGGCTTTATTTAAACAATTTTAATCATAGCCTCTGGTAAATTGAAAAGATTTATGATCATGCAGGATTATATGCTAGAAGGCAGGAAAAAAGGAAACTTTTTGAAAGAGAAGGTAAATGTTCTATACCAACTATCGTAGAAAGAAATACTCTACTCTCAATCAAATCAATCTGTAGATCACAAGTTAGGTCTTTGTCTCTGTGGATATAAAGTCACTGACAGTGATCTACCACCTTAGGAAAAAATTATCAGAGTTGTCAGATTCCACTGGAATACCTGGAAACTGTTAAGAAGATCGCAGAAAAGAGATTTTTCCACTTGTCTAAAACTAGTTAAATCATAGAGAGTAATGTGAAATAATAAAATGTGTTTTATTAAACGAGATGAACTGTGTGACAGTTACTTTGAAGGATGTTTCTATGTCTCCTCCAACTTATTCTAAAAAAACTAGGGGTATATAATCTCGCCTAAGGTCAAACTTTGTTACTCTGTATCTTTTACTTGAAAATCTCCAGTTGGATTTCCAGGAGCTAGGCATTATGGCAAGCATGACAGAAGTGTTTCTTTGAACTGGAAAGAATGTTCTTTGAACTAGGTAATTGTTCAATTCCCCAGCATCTTTGGATCATAATCACTGTCTTGAACACAACCTTCAAATGACAATGGCATATGCACAATCATGTGATGATGACAAATGAAGGCGCGCAATCTCTCATGTGCAGACTTTTGGGTTAGCTCCATTTTTTGTGTTAGCTCTTAACTTCAACTTAGTGAGAAGGGACCACTCTGTTCCAAATTTGTTAGTCCAGATATGATCACACACACACACAAAAAAATCCTGCTAAAATGGTACTATGTAAACGACTTATCTTACCCAGAAATTATATTTAGATATAATATTTATAGTTGAAGGTAAAGCCATTGGTATTACTGCCAAACAACTTTCTCTTTATTAACAAATGTTCTTTGAGGTACAATAAAGTGAAGTATAAAAATCAGGAAAAGTACAACTTTGTAGTGGAGTTTAAAATACATCTTTTCTGCTCCTCCTGTAAACATTTCACTGGCTAAATTTTATACCAAGAATTAAAATTATAAGTTATATTCAATATATAAAGTGACACATGCTAAGATAAAGTAATTTACTTTTCAGTTTATCGGACTATTTTTCATCCTTCCACCACTCTAATTTACATTTTCCATTCAGATGTCTTACTACTTTTCTATTTAATGTAATAGATATTATCAAGATGTTACAATATGAAATGTTTGTCTTACAAGCTTATTCTCAGTTCATATGAACAAAAGACATGAAAAAAATGCAATTTTTATTTCCAGATTTTAGAGGAAGAACTAGAAGAGTCAAAGGAGCAAACCCACAGTTTCATTCTGGATTTGGAAGGAGTGGGGTGGGGGGTTTCCTCAATGTTGGGAAAGGATTGGGAGCAAAAACTGTCAAAATGAAGAAAAAAAGAATTTAAGCTGAAGTCTTGAGAACTATGATTAGCCAACAGTTTGCACAAAATGTGCTTTGCCAGAATCTCCATTAGTGCTATAAAAGCACCAGCATCACTCTTATCCCTGGAAACTCATGGAAAACTCCAACCATCATTTTGCAGCAGAATTATCAGAAGAAGTTAGTGGAAGACAGATGTCTATTTAAAACTTTTTTATAGCTTTTATTCACACAGAAAATGAACACTGAGATAGAGATGAAAAAGTCACTTACATCAGTGTATAAAACCAGGTGAGAAAACCAAACAATTTTGGCCTTGAAAGAAAATGTTACATAGGAATAAAAAAAGAACCCTAGAAAAACCATTCATAGGAAAATTAATTAACTTTGTTTCTCTAGTGAGGATGTTACATTCTGTGTTGTTTTAATGGACAGGTTATCAAGGAATATTTGATGATGAGAAAGTAGAAAGGAAAGGAAAATTATAGAAACAGAAAATTATATCTAGTTTGAAGTATTCAAATTGCTAGTCTTTGAAGGAATATAATTAAAAAAAAAGAATAAAGAAAGGAAAAAAAAAAAAGAAGAAACTGTCACGATGGCCAGACATGAAGAGATAGAAAATTATATTAGTTCAGTTCATTAAGTTTTGCATCCAAAATGATGAAATTGGCAAGATTGCTGCAAAAGACAATATTCTTAGATAAGAAATATAAGATGAATGTATGCCATAGAAGCTGGCCCATGCTTCAAAGCTAAAGATACTATATTAAAAGTAATTTTTGTGGAAATCCTGATTAATTATCTCTGGAAGGATGATTTTTGTTCCAATGAATTTCTGAAATAGTCCTTTTTCATTCTTAGATGATAATTGTGTCTTGTGTGTGTATCTAATTGTGTAGCTACACTGCAGTTAGCCTTCTGCAGGACAGAAATTTGAGAAAATAAGCATATAAAACGCCACCAAACCCACCCCACAGAAACAGACTCACCCCTTAACTGCATTCTCCTAGTTACAAAGATTAGCTGTGGAGACATTTTTCAATACTCTTTGTGAAGACTCTTGGGAACTGGACATTGTAACCTTTCATGCCTCTCTGTGAATTGGAATACTGTGACTGGTGCTTTCACCTAGAATTTCCTTCAGGGTTTGCAGTTTGCCTTACCAATATCCTAACAGTGCTGGGCAGGTTAGTATGGAAGAATTGTGTTCCCTCTTGGCATCTTGCTCTGGAGTGGTAGTCATTGTGATAGCCAGTAAAATACAGCAAAGAGACATCTTTCCAATCATATCCCAGAAACAGAAGGTCTGTAAATATACTAGTCACTGCAAACTGGAATCAATACCTGACAGGTACAGCCGTGCTGAGCCATGTCTCACAGGTGACAAAAGAAACTGTCACTAGTTGGGATTATTTTGGCTAGAGAGAATAGATTATACATTTCAAATGGAGTGTCTTCTGATAACTGGAAGTAAATTAAAACTCAGTCTTTACCTCTATAATGAAAATATGCTTGCTTGAGATAAAATTTCTCAGTGTATGTGCACTTCACACACATATTCTAAGTGAGTAAAAAGATCTATCTTGCTGTTGGTTTCCAAAAAAACATGGTAACATTAAGTTTGAGATGAATGACCTAGCTTTTTAGGACCAAAGAATGTTCTGATGAATATCCAACATACTAATTTAGAAAATTCCTACTTGTTCTAATAACACAGTATATATGCACTACCATCAAGAGCAAACTGGCAAACTGGTGAGCTTTAAGGGTAATCTTCGGGTTTGGATTACTTAATTCCCACTATTTAGGTTGAAGCAAACCTCTCATGAACACATCATCAGTCAAAAAAATATTTAATAATTATGCTATATTGTAGAAATAGCTACAACTTTTCAAAATCCAATATGTAAACTCTGAATATCTTTTTTATTAAGTTTTATTAGAAATGCTATTAATTATATAAATAAATGAAAAGTTAGCGTTCTTTTTCCATATCTCACCAGAACAATGCTTACTGTATGGTTAATTTTGTCTAGTATACCTCTGTTTCTATTATCTTGTTTAGGAAAAAATATATATGTACACACATATATATAGCACTTGTTCTAATGCCAAAGGAAACAGTTTAGTATTTTGAATAATAAATTCCTTCCCATTTGGTTTGTTCTGTCATTCAAAAAGATAATCAGTTTTTGAATACACTTTTTAGAAACGTTTGGTTTGTTTTATTTTTTAAGTCCTATTATAAAAGATAGTTTTTAACTTTTGCTATAAAAGAGGCAAGGGGGAAAAAGAAGAATAATCTTCTATGATTTGCTAACAGTGAGTGTCTCAGACATAAAGCACTAAGGAGTTTCTTAAAGTGTTGTAAATCAATTCTGATATGAGGATTTTACTTTCTAATGCAAAGAGTAGACTGAAAATACCAAAACATGATAGGAATAGTGGAAAAAATAAAAATATCTGCATAATACAACATGAATTTAATTTTCCATTGGGTTTTAGATACAAAGTAATTTTTGTTTAAAAATGGTCTGCATAAACAAGTCTACAAGATGTAAAAAACTCTATACGAATTATAGACCTGGTGTCAAGGAAGGTCCAGAAAGATGCTAACGTGACTGTGTATTTGGATGTGGGACCAGACCCTTGTTTGCTTTTAATTTCTATTTATTTATGGTACAGTAGTATAAGTCCAAACTTCATTATTTCCCTTGTGTAAGGACAACCTAAAACTGTATCTTTCTTCTAGGAAAGAGATGCAGGGAATTTTTTTAAACCACTGAGTCAACGGAATGAAAGTAACAGCTATGCTGACTTCTTATTTACCTTTTACAGGCAATACTTATTAAAAGCGAATATGTAACCTGAAGCGCAATATAATTTGATTAATTTCACATATTGCTTCATTGTAAGGCACTTCTATATATGGTAATGAATTTTCTTATGAAATGCATTGAACATTTGAGAGAAATTATTTTACGCAGTTAATTCAATTTGAATAGAATTAAAAAGAGAGCTAGAAAAAAGAAATAAAAAATATCTGGAAAACTACACCAAAAATTCTATTCCATTGGTATAGGAAATTATTTTAAACTTTAAACTTTCAGATTAAGCATGCCTAAATATCAATAACCTCCTCCTGCAATGATAAGTTTTTGTGACCCTATGTGGAGATAGCTACATTTTCTAGAGGTTTACTGAAATGTCATCATACTGTGATTTACCTTTTTGTTATTCCTCTTTCCCCTTTTTGGCTGCTTAGAAGCTGAGCAGTCACAACAAACGAAACTTTTCCTAGTTACTTTATTCAGTGACAGTTAAATCAAGTGGTTTGGACATTATGCTTCCTCCTTTATGATCAGCCATTTTGCTGCAAAAAAAAAGCAGAGGAATGAGGATATTACAAAAGAAGTATGTATCTAATTAAAATTTTTAGTATCATTAAGAAGAAAAATAATGACAGGCATGTTATGTGAAGGAAAGACATGATCTCCTTCACCTGGGCTGTTGAATTTTGTCTGAAGTAGAAAATTAAATATGTCCAGAAGATTTGCTGTTCTCTAGCATTTAGATCTACTGGCATTCACTGGCTTGTATCTGTGTGATTAATTGCTTTAACTCCCCCAAAAATGACACTTGTATGCAGACTGCCTATTGAGGATTATCATTTGTCTTTGCTAACTCCTATGAGTCCAGAACACGCCTGAGAGAATTCCTTTTGGTCCATTGCAAAAATCATGTCAGGGATCATTCCAACGATATAAGAGCATGGGTGGTTGAGTTTCAGCATCCAGGAACACTATTCAATTCACTGGTTTAGAGTAGCCAATAAGTACAACTAAAGGACAAGTTCTGCTCTCTTAGGTGAAGCTGTGGGAAACTTGACTTAATTAGGGCATAGAAAGGTTTTCTTTGTGGAAGTGTGAAGGGCTTGTATGTTCCTCAAAAACCATCACGTCAACACAGGAGGAGAGGTCAGAGCTTTGTCTCATCCTGTTTAGAGGAAGGTAATGGATCTCTCAGGGCAGGCTATGGAGAAATATTCTCGCTTTAGAAAAAAGCAAAGGAAATCAGTAGGACGTTTACTGTTTACATGTTCTATCAAAGTTAATAGAGGAAGAAGCTAAAGTTTAGGGTATAGCTCATCTGGATGAACAGACATCTACTTCTGAATAGTTAATTTATTTTCCTGTTTTAGCTAGCAGAAAGAGTTGTTGTAGACTGGGCTTTGTATCATCTTCAAACGGGCATTTAAAATAGGTTGTATGAGTCATATTCTAAAATTGCCAACATATCCCCCATTGACTATAAAGGTTGCTGAAGTTTCTGGTTCAGCAGACACTTTTTAGGTAACCTAAATTCCCACCTTTCCTCCATGCCAGTGCCTTATCTTAGATTTCATGAAAAACAGCCTACATTTCATCTCTGCATGCTTTTTTAAACTGTCAGACAGGAGACTGATACTGTCAAGGACTTTTTGTGTTTTGTTTTTCAGCCTTGTTGTATTAATATAAAGAGCATCTATATTCAGGGTTATGACAGAAAACTGTAAATCAGACTTATCATAGTCTGCTTAAATGAAGCAAGAAAACTAAAAGCTTTTCAATAGATTTAAGTAAAATTTGACATGACTATTTAAATTTTGCTTTCTTTTAATTTTTATTCTTTAACATTTTAATCAGGAACATATATCTTATTTTCCTGTCAAACAACTTGTAGTTCCATTAACAACTATTGCCACATACAGAGCAAATACAGTTGTTAAAATGCAACATGAAGATTAAAAAATATATGACAACTATAATCTAAAAACTAGAAAGAAATAAAGCAAGAATTGAAATTCTATTCTGCTTATTATATAAACATCATTAAATAATAGAATATGCCGATAAGCTATCATTGGCATTATTGGTTTGTTCAGTTTCTCTGTACTCTTTTGGAGTTAAAACAGATAGTTTGAGTTATTCAAATTTTAGAAAGAGGAAAAAAAAATATTTAGAACCCCATATAATTTTTCAAGATGATGTTTTTCTGCCTTTTTTTCTTCTAGTGAGGGATTTTTGGGGTTTTTTTTGAGTGTGGGGTTTTTGGTTTTTTTTTGATGGGGTTTTTTGGTGGTTTTTGTTTGTTTGTTTGTTTGTTTTTTGTGTTTTTTTTTTTTTTTTTTTTGTTTGGTTTTGTTTGGCTTTTTTTGGTTTGGTTTGGTTTTGGTTGTTGGTAGTGGTGGACTTAGGGAGGGGGGGGCTTGTGTGTGTTCTGATTTTTATTCCTGATTTTTTTATCTGATAGTTTTGATGTTTTATCTGACAGTTTAAGTTGGAAACTCTGAAAGAACAAAAGATTAGACTCATGCAAATTATAGAACTTTATTTGATGCAAAGCTGGGAAATGATCTTTGATATTAAGAATTGTCTGTTTTCCTTAGTTTTGCTGTTTGCCTCTTACCTTTCATGAGTACATACCTTCTTAAGTATTTCTGGTTAGTTCTTATCAGCTTTAATTCAATACCAAAAGTTAAGACTCAGAGAATATAATGTTAGAAAAACCTCAGTCACGTGAACTCAATATAATGTACAGGAAGCGAGAAGCCATCCCCTGCCAGAGGTTTCAGATAAACATTAGAGAAATGCCTATGTCACTGTAAAAGCAGTCCACTCGCACTCAGGTGGCCTGAACTCAACACTAAATTCCCCACTTGTCTCCTGGGTTGTCTTGGGACAGCATTTAAAATTGATGATTATGTCTACGCTTCTTAATTTCAACCGTTTTTAATATATTCCTAAAGAAAAGTTTCCTGGCTTTCCATGATATTTTGAAACACATTGGAGCCATAATCAGAGCACCCAGGAGGCACCTGTTGGTGTATGTGCTCCAGAGGTCATGCAGTAGTCATGAATGGCCTTTCCATAACATGCCTCAGGACCCTTAAAAGTATGATGAGAAGGATGCACAATGGGGTTCATACTAAGCTGTCATGTTGATAAGGTAGAAGATTAAACTCTATTTCATTTATAGAGCATGTGCCTATGATTTCCTGTGCAGCAGGACAATCCTCTCAATATTGTGAAGGAATCATGTTTCACATAATCAAAAAACTGTAAGTATAATGATTAATAGAACTGGAGCTTTCCCTATGCATACAGACTAATAAGCAGAGAGCTGCTCACTTGTCTCAGCAACACCCCTTTTTCGCTGATGTTGTGGATCTGAGAGATAGGGTACCTCACTTTCTTTGCAAACCTTATTCCACTGCCAGCATTGTGTTGGGACCTGGGCTACCCAGTGCTGCAGACTTTGATAACTGGGAGTAATGCCAGAATACCACAATCACATAACATTTTGAAGGGTAGTGAAGGGCAAAACTTGTATGTATTTCTAAAATCCTTGGTATCTGCTCTTTCAGTGTTTAACTGTAGGCCATGTGCAGTACAGAGGGAAAATAGAGAAAAGTCTAACCATCTTTACCTGGATAGGGACATTCCCTCTGCTGCACAGCCTATGACTCTACTGCCTTCTCACCCAATTGCCCCACGCTTCCTATCCCCTGCATGCCCTGTCCACAAATTGAAATGCTAAGGAAAGCCTGATAATCACGTGACTTTTTTTTCCACAGGAAACTTTGAACTTCCAATCCATGCTGACATAGAAAATTCTGGAGTACGCTAGGTATAATTGTTAAATGTTTGTGCTGAAAGGGCAAAATTGGAAAGCACATTGGAGGATCTGCTATGCACACACCTATATAGAAAAACTGATTAGCTGATGATAGCTTTGACTGAAGCGACTATGAAATGGCAAAACTTTAGTTCGAGGAACTGCAGTAAGACCAGCTGTAGACTGGAGATCCCAGATTTCAGATGAGCAGATTTTGACTTGCTTGAGTGGAAGTCCTGCCCTACCATTCTTGGGAGCAACCAGAGCAGGGCTCCTCCCCAGCGGAGGTGACTTGGTAGCCATAGGTGACCCAGTACTGCCCAGGCAGGGTGCTGCACTGCTGAAACAGAACACAGTCAGAGCAGGGCAAGCAAAACAGGGATAATGATAGCAAGAGATATTTTCAATGCTCCAGTGATCGTGGAGAAGCTGATGTAGTCAGTGAGGTCCAAAGCGAAATGGTGGCAAAGAAAAATGACAGTTCATCAACAGCTGGACACAGGTTTACTTATAGCATAGCTTCATGTGTCCATGCAGACAGGGAACTGGCTAGCTAAGGAGCTCTCCAGAAAGAGACTGCTGACTGAATCACCAGTAGATCTTGCAGAGATGAAGGCTAATTGAATATTGGACTGCATTATAGGATTACAGCGAGCAGGTTGGAGGAAATTATTTTTCTTTCCTATTTACCAATTGAGAGTCTTCATCTTGAATATTGTACCACTTAATGGCTCCCTGCTGCAAGAGAAATATTGATAAGTTGGAGAGAGTGGGTAGAGAAGTTAGCCTTGAGGAAAAAAACACTAAAGCAGGATCTAATTGCTCTTTTCCAGTGTCTAATGGGTGACTATAGAGAAAGCAATGCTGAACTATTTTCAGGCAGAAATTAAAAAGCAATTGGTGCAACTAGTTGCAAAACCATACATTCTGACTGGAGAAAAAGTAATCAAAAAACTTGTTAAACACTGCAACAGATTGCCCCAGAAGGTTGTGGAATCTGTCCTCAGAGATATTTAAAACTTGACTGATTATAGCTATGAGTAACCTGATTTAACTTTGAGTTCAACCATGTCTTGACTAACTGACTTCCAGAGGTCACTTCTAAACAATTGCATGGTCTTGGAACAAGGCAAATAGCTAGGCATAGATTGATGAAACTCACATAGAGCTGTCTCACATCCAAGCCAAGTTTTAGTTAATTTATGAGTACACATAAGAAAGCTAATCCAGATATGTCATGCACATGCTGTGGGTAACTTGCAACAGTTGTAGGTCAATACACACATCCTTAGCCAGGGTCTGCCATGTGCCAGCTCAGTTCTCCTACCTCTGTCACAGTCCTGCCCAGAAATATGTAGCCTGGCTTACATACATTATCCACCATCCAGGAAGACTAAAATATTGCTTTCCTCCTCTTTATGATTCCTAGGATGTATCCCTTTTTCAAGGGCTGAACTAGGAGCAGATTTGGCACTATCTGCATGCTAAGAGTATCTCTTTTGCCACTGTGTAATCATTACTGAAAGTCAGGCGCTGGGCTAGCTAGAAGATGTTGCTGGCTCCCTCAGAGAGGTTCTGGCAAAGTAATGCTGTTAAGGTAGGTGTCCACTGCCTACGTCATCTTCTCTTGATCTGTGTAGATACCTACAAAACTATAAAATAACCGTCTTGCCAGATTCATCTGGAAATTCTGAGGAATGCAAGACTTTGCTGACATTTCTAAAAATGAATTAATGGAAAATATATTCTCCAGGCATATTTTGTCCTGGGGTTAGTTTAGTTTAGTTATATCTGCACTCTAAAGCAACTATTTACATTATGTACCATAATCATGTCTGAAAATGAAGCTTATCAGTTTTTCATAGGCTTTCTTGAACATCCACTCTAAAAACAATGCTGCAAAATCATAAACTCGAGCACTAAAAATACCTTCTGAACCTGCCTTTAGGCCAGCTGCAGTTTGTGAGTACAGATTTTGCTGTACTAATTTTGGGGTCTGAGGGAGGTCTGAGGGAAAACTTCATTTTCTTTTTGAAAGGGGATTGTTTTGAACAGCCTAAGAGATGGTATTTACTCTCCCTTCTATACTATTCCTGCTGCCTTTTCCTATATGGAGGTATTTAGAAATCTTCTAGGAGAATCTGGCTTTAAGATAAGTTTTGTTAAGACTTCTGTCCTGAACAGATACCATTATGTCCCAGAGATATTCCATTGCGTAGTTTAAAATATATGTAGAGGAAAACCCAGACACTCACTCTAACGGGAAAAATCTCTGAAGATAAGTTATGGGAGTTTGCTTGAGCAAAGATATATTCAGCTGGGAGAAGTGCTGGAGTTGGACAGAATGTAAGTGGGCATTAAAAAAATCTACATGCAGTGAAAATAAAATTGGAGTGTTCACTCTAAATCCAGCAGCAGTGGCGTAGCCTCATTTGGTCATCTGTGCCTTCAGGCATGTCTAATTTTCATGTTTTAAGGAAAAAATACCTTTAATTCCTTCTTTTTCCCTCCCGCATGTTTATTCCTTTATTGAGTTTTTTCAGGTTCTTTTTCACCACAGAAAATACATAGGAATTTGAAATTAAATTATCCCAGAATGCAGCTCTGAACTGTGCACTGGAAGAAATTCCTTCTGACTCCACTGTAGTGAACAACTTGTGCCAGAGGCATGCTATCCAATTACCATACACTTTCTTGACTAGTATTGTGAGGAGGGAAAAGGTAGTGTGTGATCAAATGAAATATGAAACAATAAAATGAATTAAACTGCATGAAGTAAAAGGAGGAAAAATGAGCTGGCAGTTGTTTTTGTTAAATATTTACTGTTCATACATTGCCTGAGGCTTAAATTCTTGACTGTTAGAGGATTTTACAGTTTTATGGATACCATCAGAAGATTTAAAGTATTGTGGTTTGCATTGCAATTCTTGTTGAAAGTGCTCATTCCTTGCTTCTCGAGTATTATATCTAGTTTGGGGGTTTATTATATGTTTCTTGAAAATCATCCTTTGGCCATTCTTAGCTCTAAACCCAATCATAACTAGACTAATTCATCCAAAAAACAAATGCTACTGGAAATTCTCCGTATTTCTTCTCACTTTTAAAGAGCTTACCCTTTTCTTCTCCATAATTCACTTAGCAAAATCCTTTGCAAAGTCTCTAGTTTCCAATAAAGGAATAATTGTGGTTGAAGACTGAGAAAAAATTCTGCTTCTAGTCACGATTTTTTAATTATTTCCTCAAGCTCTCTCTTCTATTAATTATGAATTTATTTAGAAAACAACCTGTTCATCAATAGTTTAGTAGCAAAGAAAAAGAAATAATCTTTATATAAAGAAGAACATATCTCAAAAATCCATTTTAAAAAATCATTTTTTCTGTAGTACAGATATAGGTCTCTGTGTCCCTTTGGAAAGTTAATGCAATCACAAGTCATTAGCCCAAGACTAAAAGTTTTCCTCCATTCACCTACTCTCTCTCATCACATATATTCAGTTAAAAGATTACCACGTATTAACTGATACAAACAGTATGCATGCAAATGAAAGTTGCTAAACAGACATAAAATATTTTGCAGTTCTGCGCAGAAGTAGGAAATTGCTTGCAGAGCTTAATCTACATTTGATGTTGTGTGATGGGTCAGACATTTCATTTCTGACATGCAACAATGGAAAGTAAGTGACTGCAGATAAGTCCCACAGTAGTCAGTATTGAACTTGGTTGCTAATACAAGCAATTTGCATGAGAATGCCAGTATGATCTATCTGCTTGGTTGCTACAAATCCCTGAAAATTTTGAAATTTGGACTAAACTGAAGACACTGATTCTTTTTGTGAAGATAATTTTCTAAGCTTCCTCAATATCATAGACAGAAGTCAGAATTTCAATCATGTTACCTCACCACCTCACCCATGCAGCAGTGATGGCAGCAAACACCCTGCATGAGGGGCAGGCTTAAAACTCAATTACAAATCCCCTGGGCAAGACGATGTCTGGCTGGAGAAGATTTTTTTTTGCTTTGTTTGTTTTTTTTTTGTTTGTTTGTGTTGTGTTTTGTTTTGTTTTGTTTTTTGGGGTTTTGTTTTGTCTTGTTTTGTTTATTTGACAAACACAGGAAGAAGTTTGAAATTTCATTTTAATGGCAGAGTAATGATATGTAATTAATTCACAGTTATATGACCAAGCAATCCTTTCCATTGTGAGGTGCTCAATATAAAGACATACTAGAAAGAGAAGGATGTGGACAGGAAAATGTAAGCTTCCATTTTTACATAAAATACTAATCATAAGTATTGCAGTGTATGAATTTTTTTTTTTGAGGGGTTCCCTTGTGGCTTAGTCTATGTAACTGCAAACCACCACTGCAGTTTCATTTGAAAAGCTGAAATTTGAAGTAAACATCTGCCTGTTAAGAAATCAAAAGAAAAATCAAGGGGTCATGATCAGAAGTAGAATAAATAGATAAACCACCTGTGTCTCTGTATAGCTTGAAATTAATCTGGTTACTACATAAGTTATGGTAGGAAGGTTGTGACATTCTGTGGGCCAGGCATAGCATCAGGATGGAAAATCTGTCAGCCCAAGAGCTGCCAGCCTCCTGAGGCAATAGTATAAGGGAAAGAGTGATCTGTACTTGGTCTGAAGCCTTCTTTCCCAAAAATGAGGATGTAACTGGTCTGCATAAAATATTGTCCTCTGGATTAAAGTTTCTTTCAGAAGATGAAGCACACCTGTTCTGTACTGGTGAGTTAGGGTTGAATGACCCCATGATGGGTGTGGCAGCATATTCACCATTGGCTGATAGTAAAGACAAATTAAATTTATACTCTCAATTGCATTCCCTCTCTCCCAGAAGAGGTGCATTTAGTACATTTAGAACGGCAGATCTGTATTTTTAATTTGAGATTCATCAGTCCTGCTTTTCCAAGAGTGTTCAGACACCTATAGTGTACTGCTAGAGGGAATCAATTTAGGAAGGAAAACAACTTAGGAAGGACAGGGGTCTGTTGAAATTATAGTACTTCTTGGGGATAATTATTTGCATAGGTTGCCCCACCCTACCCAACTTGCTTGAAATTTTGCACTTTTCTGAATCATTCTTCTTTGTACAAATGTTATTTATGTATGTTAATGTATGGTTATATATGTATAGTATTTATTTAAAGCTAAATAGTAACTCTCTTTTCCTTTCTGATTTTCTGAAAATGAACTTAATGTGCTAATATGCTGAGCGACTATTTATTATAATCACTTTCTAATCATTATACAGTTTCTTGAACAATACAATCTTGGAAAATTAGAAGTCCCTCATGCTGATAAATCTCTATCAAAAACATTAAGCTATTACTTTATTCCTCTTAATTTTAAGATATAAAAAATATGTTTTCTGAACTTTTAGATGACATGTAACTGGCATTAAGTATATAACTGCAGAGAATAAAATGGACTGGCTTGCAAAATATTTGCAAATATTTTTTAAAAAATTGCATTATTTGCTTGACACAAATTTTTAATTATTGAATGCAAATCTGCTATGGAAAGCCAGGAATGTTATTTTTTAATTTAATAACTGGACATTTCACTTTTATTTCATAGCAAGATAATTCTGGTAGTAAGATAAAGCTAGAAATTTTTGTACGTTCCCAAATACACTCCTTATTTTAATGTTAGTTTTCAAAATGTTGTGGAATACCTGTACATAATATTCATTCTTTTAATAAGACCTCTCATATCAGCAAACAAACTAGGATCCAGCAGGGATCTGTTTTCCTTTTATTTACATCATTAACAGCACCACAAATTTGGCATATAAAGTCAGCTGGAAAAGCACAATATTTTTGTATGCATACCTTCTTCTTAATGAAGCCACAGGACAGTACTAAATTAGCTATGGAATCTAGTACTTTTTATTGTAGTAGTTGACAGTCTGACACTCTCTCTTCTAAGCTATGGTAAGTAGATAAATTACTGTCTTCCATCTGACCACATTTAAATACCCTACAAATATGTGATGAAAGATTAAACTTGCATAAATTATTTTAGATAGAAAAAAGCTTTTTATATGGAATTCTATAACACTAACGCCAGTCTAGAAAAAATTCATATGAAACTGTAATTTATATTAATGAGAAAACAGAAAAAAAAGTATCTTTCCTACTTTGATAAGAAAGAGATGTGGTAAAATATCTTCTTTTATAGAATCTTTTTGTAGAATTCCTACTGATTTCAGTAAGGACCTCTACCTCATGACTGACTGATAGTAAGAAATGTGGATGTTGTTATCTCTACATTAATTTCATCCAAAATCAGTCACATGTTTCTGGGTTTCACATCCACAAAATGAGGAAAAAACCAACTATTTATTATAGCATGTATCAAATAAGACAAAAACTTCTGTTTGTTAACAAGCTATAGCACAAACAGAAAAATTATGTGTAGTTCTTCAGAAGAACTGAAGAAATCAGGGATTTCATCTATGTAAAGTGGGTATAAGTAGGGAAAGGTTGTGTATGAAATCTTAATAATGCAGCTAAGATCACAGCCACATGCCCACTTCTTAAGCTCTATTTAGACCATAGTGGATGGAGAGGAGAGGGGAGTGAGAAAACAGGCTACAGTCTCTCACGTTTGGAAAGGAGTCAATGAGCAGGACTCTCCCAAGTAATCATTCACCACTGCCTGCCTCCGTGTATTGAAATCTTAGGATTGTCTGTAAGTCTTTTATAGAACACAAGTTCTTAGATTTTCCATGACATCAATTCGACAATGCTGGTTATTCCGCCATGCAATATGACAAAAAAATTGACAGGAAAAGATGAAAATGTGCAGCAACCAAAGGGATAGACCAGGAAAATTATCTCAAACCCTCATAATATGATTAAGCTTAACTCCACAATTCCTGCTAACATGTTTACACAAGGAAAACATGTGATGTGATTGGAGATGCTGAGCTCTTTCTTAAGTGCCAGTAGCAGTTCCATTTGGTCAGCCCACAGCTCAATGAACTTGAGTACTGTGAGCTTTTTGTTCAAGCCAGATCCTGTTGAAAATGTAAGGCAGTAACTATTCCATTTTCCAGTCTTATCTATCTTTCTATCTCTCACAGAACATGTCCAGATTGCCTCTGTAGTGCTGCCAAGAAAGTAATGTGTCCCTACACGTCACCCTCAGAATTAAGAGTGCAGCAGGAACTTCTGTCCTAGAAGAGATTTGCAGTCATAATTCTATGTCTTGGCATAGTCAGAAGCATCTTCCCAACCAAGAAGTTAGGGCCAGCACTGGGACATATGTCCAAGTTACCGCAGCTTTCTCCCCTTCCCTTGGCACACAGAATTTACCTTTCTCTAAAAATTATGTTAAATTCTTCAGAGATACTCCAAGGTTGCCCCAAATGGCTGGAGGCAATGTTACTGATTTTCAGTATGACAAAGTGTGTTCTCTAAAGGACCAGATCCATTGGCATATGCCTCTGAATGAGTCAAATCATGACTGAGTTTGGAAAGAAAGGTTGTGGTCTTTTGTGGAGAGAAGAGGAAAAGAAGGTGAATGTGGTGGTTTTGTACAAAAAAGGGTTTGGGTAAAAGTGCTTCATGTCTATAAACTACATAGATCAAGTTGTATATGGCATGTACATATCATCTATAGAGGCCCATTGTGTTTATTGAGAATAACCTGCATGGCCATGTGTACTGCTGTCACCACTCAAATGCTGGGGCATTCTTCCTTAGAAGCCAACAGCCTCAGAGTTTGATAAGGTCCAGTTATGACTATGTAGACAGTGCTGACAGGTGAACCTCAGGAACTTGATTCTAATGCCTATAGCCCTACCCATGGATTGCAGCTTCTTCAGGGTACATTCACCTGTGCCAGCATGGAGTCCTCCATGGACTGGAGCATGGGTACCTGCTCTGATGCAGTCCTTTCTCTGCTCTAGCCCCTGGACCACTTAATCCTTTGTTGTTTTCTCCTTGGTGTTTGCAGGGCTGTGTCACACATTCTTCCCTCACGTTTTTCTACTGTGTGGTGTTCTGCTATTTCTTAGGTATATTTTTACAAAGGCATCATCATCTTAGGTCTATTGGATCCAGCTGTAATCTGCTGTGTCCTGCTCAGGGCAGCACCTGGCCTCTTCCTTACAGACGCCACCCTGCCACCAATGTCTGGACACCTACACCATAACTATATTTTATATATATTATATATATATATATATATATGTGTGTGTGTGCGTGTGTGTATGTGGGTGTATGTATATATATGTGTGTATATATAATCTATCATAGATCATGTATCATAGATCATATATCATATATCATATATATAACATATGTGTGTTATATATATTATGTTTTACATATTATATATAATGTATATTATAGATGTGCATAATATATATCATATAGATATATATATAAAATAATATCTATCTAAATATATACATCACATATATAATCTAATCTATATGGGATTAATAAATCTAGTCATATATATTAGATATAGATATAGATCACATCAATCCTTATCTGTTCAAATTTTATTATGATATGCAATCATTTTGTAGTGTTTCCATGATAAGCTGTCTTTGAGTACCTATCTTGATCTTGTCTAATGCAGTTTTGCTAAACCTAGAGACTGAACAAAGTATTTGGCAGAGCTGTTTTCAGATTTTTATTGGAAACTCGTTGTTGTCTTGTGGACTCCACTCCAGAAATGCTTGAGGAAGGGAGAGCTTGCTGATTCGCAACAGTTTTAAGCAACAGCTAGGTATGTGGCGAAAGTATACTGTAGATATGACAAAGTGGTAAGTGCATTAGTCTTAGAGACTTGGGCTGTCCTTACAGATCATGTGGAGCAAGTATGGCAATACTGACTTGTATCACTACCTGCTAACTGAACTTAACTGCCTTGTGAATGCTGATGCTACACATAGCCCCAGAGTCTGAGGGAGCTGTCAAGATTGATTTCTGCCAAGCACTAGGATGTCTGAAACATCACAGTAGATGTTATGTGCTGCTGCATGAAGATCAGTGAATTATAAAATACTACGAAAAGTAATACCCTCAGCACACAATTAATAAGCAACCTATGGACTGAAATACAACAGTTGCCTAAAACATTATATTAAAAAAAATTAAAATTTTTGATAATTTTTGCAAGCTGAAAGCTTTGTGTTTGGAGTAGGAGACAGGTTAAGGTGGCGGCGGAAATGGCCTACAGCAAATAACTGTGTAGTATGTACCGTAAAAAATAGCTTGTCTGTGAATGTCGAGGGCTGCATCAGCCATCTGCAAATTAAGGCTTTAATAGTGACATTTTTCTGAGAGTGTAGGGTGCTGGAAAAAGTCTGATATGCTGCTGGAAGTTACCTGGTAATGTTAAACACTCTCTACAAAAATTAAGGAGTTAAGGAAGCCAAAGCTCAGGTGCTGTTAAAAGAAGTAAGAGGTGTGAAGGGCAAACAGAAAAGATTCGTTTAAAAAATGGCAGCCAAGAAAAGGTTTAAAAAACTGACAGAGATTCTCACTGCCTGCTTTGCCTTAGTTTTCATAGGTAAGGTGAAAGTCTGCTCACAGGTCTGGTGGTAGTGAGTAGGAACAAGCATTACACAGAGCAATGTAAGATGGAGTGAGGGAACACTTTAGACTTCTGGGCATACTCAAGTCCATGGAATCCAAGGGTGCTGAGGGATGTGGTCAATGTCACTATGAAGCCACTGTCGGTTATCTGAAAGGTCATGGTGACTGGGGTAGAGTCCTGTAAATGAGGAAGAGGAAAAGCTCCCACTCATTTGAAAGAAAAGCAGAAGGGGAAACATCTAGGGAAACAGACTGCTCAGCCTCACCTTTGTGCATGAGAATATGACGGAGCAATTAATGCTGTAAGAGGTTTCCAGCCTTAGGAAAGGCAAGGAGGAGACTGGAATCAGCCAACATGGTTTTATGTAGAGGAGTTGGTGACTGACAAAACTTACTACTTTTTTGCTGTTAGATGATGCACTGAGGACCAAGGGAGAGCTGTGTATTGTTTCCCTGGAGTTTAGTAAAGCCTTCTATATGGTTTCCCATAGCACTTTATCAGACATAAGAACTGGACTAGCTAGCCAAAAGGTGACTTTAAAGCCAACTGGATCATCAGGGGCAAAAGTTTGTGGTGAGCAGTGCAAAGTCCCAGCGGTGGATGGTTAACTGTGACATCCCTCAGGGATGAATACTGGTGTTAACAGTTTTTGATCTGCTTATTGACAGCCTGGGTGATGGGGAGAATGAAAGTCTGAGCATGATACAGAACTGGGGGAGAGAAGGGCTGCTATGTTTCTGTGATTTGGAAGCAAGTAAGGAAAATCAAGGAGCAGCAGGAGTGTAATGGCTGAATGAGGAATTAGGTGCTGAGATGAGCAGCTGGGGAGAAATTTGAACTGCACAAAGGTACTACCCGAAAAAGAACAGTCAAATGGGTAATTGTTTGGTTTACCTCGATTCTAAATTTATTGCTCATTCCACCTTTACTTTTGCATTTCTTAATTCTTCAATGTTTGATACAGTAACCTTAAAGAATACTTTCATTTTCTTGTACAATCTGATAGACACAGGTTTTCTTTCTATTACATGTACTAGAAATTACTTGTCTTTTAGCATGAGATGGAAGCCATGCATAGTCATGTTATTGAAATGTTTATTTCCTACATGAAACCATCCTCCCCTCTCCCCCAGCTGTAATTTGGAGGTGTTCATCTTTTATTTTTTTCACCCAAGTATATCCTAAATATGCAACAGAAAAAATAAAAAACAAAGCTAAGCTATACAAAATGTTTATAAAAGACAATAAAAGCAGTTTAGCAGATGGGAAAAAAGAGCTCTTGTTCACTTATTTCATATAAATTAAGTCAGTAAATTAAGTCAGTAATACTATGTCTCTTGAAGTGGTCTGTGAATATCCTTATCTTATAAATGCATTTATTGGCAGGTGTTTTCCCATAGTTTGTAGCAATCCACCAGATTTTGCTGATAATAAGCCATTCTTTGGAGGATTCAGCTTTAATACAAAATTTTAGTTCAGAAAGGGTTTTCCAAAAATTACTTGAATCAAAAACAAAGAAGACAGCTGGTGGATAAACAGGCCAATTTTTCTCATTAAGGTAGAGAAAAACCAGCCTGCTGCATAGCGCCTGCCCTTCTCACCTACTGCGGGGAAGGCAGAATAGTCTTATCAGGTAAGGTCATCCTGCATGGCAGCTCTACAGTTTCTGTCTCACCCTTCATTAATCCACAGGGGTAACCAGTGGGAATCCAACAGCTCTTCAGTATCAAGAGACATGAAAACAGGTTGTCGGGAGCCTCATTTCCCTCCACCCTAAGTGACTAAGTAGAAATAGTAAGAATACAACAAAGTAAAACAAAAAAAAAAATACAAGCCACAACCAGAGAATTTTTACTGGGGAGAGAGAAGTGTTATCTTTTTTTTAATTTTCATTATTTCTTATTTTTATCATTGATAGTATGATCCACTTGTGTATTTTATCTAGGAGAAAACTAAAAAATAACCTATACAATAACTTCAGCACCTTTTTGTTACTCAAAATTTTTATAGACTTATTGCAAAGAGCTTTCTGCTAGAAATTCAAAAAAAAGAGTGTCTTTGGTTGCTAAAATAAATAGGTACCTCTTCTTAAAAGAAGAATAGGGTAAAATATGTAAATTTAAGTCACAATCCCCATCACACGTTTTTATGAAAGTTTCTGCCTTTTAACATTTCCATGAACTAATAGTTTAAATTAAACTTTTGGCACAAGATTTTCCATATCAATCAATATTCCTGGTGTGATGCATCATATCATATGGCAACTATTCTTAATACTAAAATTCCATACTATTAAAGGCGTAGTATTGTTCTGGGTTTCCCTGTTATTTGCATTGCAACTCAGAAGAAATATGAGCAAGATAGTAAGAACCTGCAACCATATTTGGGCAGAAAATATTGTCTGGCACTGGTGAAGGAAAAGCACTTAGAATATGCTGATAAATTCCCAAATCATCCCCTGCTTGTAGCAGAGCACTGTGCTTTGTGTGTTTCTTTCTTCCATGATGTTTATACTTCAGCAGCCTGATGCTCCCCAGTGATAGCACATGATGAAAAGACCAAGCAGTAAACTGCCAATTTATCATGACTCTATTAATGCAACCTTTATGTGGTGTTCTAGCACTGTTTTCTTCCTTCATCCTTCTTATCTATGTTTCAGAGTGTTTGCCAAAAACTGTTCAAAACTCTGCTATCCCCAAATATTATGTAGCTTACCACAGACCACAGAACTCCAGTGGAGACTGTATAAACAGGGCAAAATTTGGCATCCAGTTTTAATAGGACACAATGCAATTTTATAGCATACAGTATGAGTTTTGACTTTAAACTTTCTTTCTATTGATAATTAATGTAAACTATGGTTTAGTTGACAATAAAGGTGAAAAGAGAAGCTACCTAAAATGATTTTTTTTTAGACAAAATTGAAATGTAAATGAGAAGACTTGTTGCAAAAGGTGGAACCTGGATGAGAAAGATGTTTACATCAAGCAGTATATGATTAAGTGGTTCGCGAGAGTATGCTAATAGCACCAACACAAGGCCAAAACTATTTAATTCTGACCTGTCTGATATTATCTCTTTGCACTGAGTCTTCTGTGAACAAGTGGAAAAGAAGGAAAAATGAAAAAATGAAAGAAGAACTGTATAAGTGAAGCAAGTTAGAAAAGAAAAACAGGCCAAGATCTAGAAACAAAAAAGATTCTGATTTAAAGTCTTTACTTTAGTCTCAGTACACAGAGGTTTTTCCTGCTTAAGTAGCCTCAAAGCATGTGTCAATAAAACCTTTTATGACTTAATATTACTTCAGTGAAAAGTCACTGAAGAGAAAGGAAGACTCAAAATGGATTCTTAAAAGTTTTGTTTAAAAAAAATCCAATCACTTCCACGATCCTTTTTTTAATGATCTTACCATAAATAAAGCTGCCAGATACCATGCTGCAAGAATGCACATGGTGCAGGGGTACATTGCTTGCCAAGTTTCCTTCATGTGAAAATTGGTTTTCTGATTGCATACTAACTGTCCAAATAGTTTAGTCAAAGAATAATGGTTACCTTATTAATTTAAAATTTAACTGGACTCTGTAAAATATTTGAGATTCTTTTCTTCTTTATGGCTTCATACATGGTGTTCAAAAATTGTGCCTTGATTTAATCAGAATTTCCACAGCTCTGGCAATAAATCCCTGCAGGAACGGTGGCTGTTGGCCCCACAGCAGTTTGTTGTTAAACGACTCTGAAAATTGATGTTGACTTGATACTTTTGTCTTACCATCAGTGCATGGCAATCAGAACTTCTTTCATACTCTTAAATTGTTGATTCATTCAATAATTCAGTCAGTTAGGTAGTTGGTTATTTTGTTTAATTTAGAAATCACTTTAAATTGGTTTTACTGATGAGAGCTGTAAGTCTGAGCCTGTGGTTTTTCTTTGTGTTCATGATCTGATGCTATTTTTTGTCATTTTCATAAAAAGCTATATTTTTTCCTTATTACAGAATTTTCATTAGTGCTCTGTCATTTAAAGCTTGGCATATGACCTCTAGTTTTAGAAAAGCAAAAGAAAAAATAAATCTTAGCTAAATGACCTCAATATGAATCTGATTTAACCAACTGAAACTTCAGTAGTCATAATTTTAAAGGAGCAGGGACAAATATTAGCAGGGCCCATGGTCCAAATGCCTGTGTGTTCTCAGGCTTCCTGGACCTAGCTTTGCTATGTCAGAGGGTCTTTTGTCCCACACCACCAGCTTTAATGTGTGGAGGAGAAGAAAGCAGGGAGTAAAGTAACAGGGAGTAAATGCTTCTGCCAGTTCATTGGACACCTAACCTACTGTAAAATGGGCAATTGAAGATGTTACTTCTTTTGTGATTACTTAAATGCCAGCAGGTCTTTTGGTTGTAGGTATTCCAGATCATCCTCTGTTGAGCACAGCAGGCACACCTCATCTTACCTTACCTAGATGTTATTTTCAAACTATCCTAGCTTACCAAAACGGAAGATGAGAACTGTAATTATGGGAATCTTTTTGTCTCTGAACCAGAACTTCTCTGTTGATCTCATCTTATTCAAATGTAATTACATTTGAGTCTCAGATTGTCAAGGGAATATTTCAGGAAATTTGTTTTGCCTATTTACCAGCCATTCCCTTATCCACTACTCATGGGCTTTGGTGGGTTATATTGTAATCACAAGTCCATATGCATCCTATTCCAAGTTGTTTACCAAATATTTTTTCCCTTTTAATAACACATGCACATTCTTAGGAATTTCCTTTGATTTAAGGCTCCCATGAACCTGACTTGTGCTTAATGAATGAAAAAAGAACAGCTTTCAAATTTTTAAACAGAGCCTGAAGATACTTCTTTGTTTCTCCCCTACCCTCTATATTTTACTTGATATTTCTGGTGAGTGGATCAGCATGTCTTTAAAAAATCCCAACATATCGTTAATACTTTCTGTGATTTCCCTGAGGAAAGCCAAATTTTCTCTTCTGATTTTCCTCTTGTATTACTCTTGAACATAGATAATTTTGTCATGATGCTGTTTATTTTTCACTGAGATAAACCTTTTAATGGCCTTCATCGAACATTAAAAACACATATTTCCAGAATGCAACCATTCAATTTCTCTAATTTCTGTAAACTGGTGGCAAAAGTGCCACATATCCGATGTAAATGAGAAAAAATTCTAGTCCTTATAGCAATGCCTTAGCAGGAAAAAAAAATAAAATGAATACTTTAGGTCTCTTATACAACATTTTCTAATAAAACTCTCTCTCTAAAAGACTGTTGTGGAGTAGGAAGCCTACGCTACTTGCACATTATCATGAGATGAAGTGAAATGACAGCAGGAATGTGAGCAGCACAGCTTTAGAGGATTGTCTGGATGACAAGAGAACCATTTCAAAGTGTTTCATGGAGGATGCTGTGCTTTTCTGTTTTCGCTGTAACATTTCAGGTAGAGGCTCCCCCAACAGGGATTGAGTGGCAACAGGGATAAGGGACATTGACTGTAAAATCAACTGCCTCCATCTCTGTCCCTGTCTGTCTCTGTCTCCATCTCTGTCCCTGTCTGTCTCTGTCTCTGTCTCTGTTCCTGTCTCTGTCTTACTTCTTCTAAGAATAGAATAATCACATCTTTTCATAATACAGTGACATTGCTTAGATTTTTCATTATGCCTGGATTGAGAATAAAAAATGGGTGTGGAGCTGTGAGAGGAGAGCAACTTCAGTTTGATTCTTCTTGTTCACCACCTTCTCTCTTTGTATTTTCCTGCCTGACTTAGGATACAAACCAACTTCTCCTTGGGTTCTTTTAGATTTAAAGGTTATTAACAACTGCAACATTAACCTGGCCAGACCTTATTTTCATTATCTCCGATAGGATGACAGAATTAAGATAGCTGGAAGGAGCATGTTGCGATTTAGTTCTGTTTGATGCTTCTGCCTTAGTAAATGTCAGAAGCAGGGAACAGAGTATTAATAATCATTTGCATCCAGTATGCTAACAGCAGATCTCCAAGAGAATGCACTCTGTAAAAAAAAAAAAAAGCTCCAAGGTAGCAAGTGCCCCTCCTCCAAAAAATAAATGAAAGCAAGGCCATTTAAGATATATCTGACAAATGCAGGGTTAAGTAAAAAGAGTAGTATCTATTTAAAAGCCTAGAAGCAGTTTTCTGGAGCAGTTATTTCATGTTAATCACTTTGTATTTACTGCAGCTTGAGAAAGACACATTTGTTATGCAGACAGTGTTCATTGTCGTAGCTTCATCATTAATGCACTGCTGCCAGCAACAAAATGAATTAGCTCTCTGAATACTAAACTGGGAAACCAATGTTGAACCAGAGAGTGGCACAATGACACTTACAGGATTAAAATATACTACTCAGCTATGAGAGGGTACATTTCTGGCCTTTGTTAATGATCAACTATTTTTAAGATTAGTATTAGTAGGAAAGCTCTCTGGAATGGTTGAAAATTGTAGGACAAACAATAGTGATCATTTATGTTCCCCATGGGAGTTTTTACTCTTTCTGGAATACAAATTTCTCATAGATTATTTCCCATGCTTGACCACAGCCATTTTTCCCCCATCAACAATTTATCATTTATCCCTTTGCAAGCATGCTTTGAATTTCTGCAATTCCTAGCATACTGTAGATCCATAGCAGCACTGTGGAAAGTGCATGAATACAAAACACGAAGGAATCAAAGCCCCACTGTGTCTGTGAAGAGATGTCACAGTCATGTGCAAAAGCACAGTAAGAAAGCAAATGCCACCTGTCACTCTGAGTGTTTTTATATGGCATTTGATGTCCCTATGTCACAAGAATAACAATATTAATCTCAATGGTACATTATTACTGTTAGCCATAACCTGCTCTACACAGGTCACTAAACTAGTAAGGGCTGATTGTATATTTAAAATAAAAAAGCGGGAGGGGAAGGGGTCAAGGAAGAAGAAAAAAGAAGCAAAACAGGACGAAAAATACCTCAATCAGCAAAATATATCTATTTTTTGTGGGAGCTTGGGACTTGCCCTGCAAAAAAGTGCATTGAAGTAAGAGCAGAAGGCAGCAGCCTTCTTTCTATCCCTTAAAAACACTGGGCTTGATTCTCTGAGATGCTGGAAGCACAACACTCCCAGATTTTTAAAGGGAGGAAGGGAACTAGGAAGCTATAAACCACTTGTTCTGTCTTTTAGTAAAATTGTCATCCGCATAAATGAGTAATAAATTCAAGCCTAAGGATCCAAAATCCTGAACTAAGTTCTACTAGGAAAAAAAAACCAGATTCTTCTTGCATCTTGAAGTATTCATGTTCTCCTAGAAAGGAAAACAAATAAGCAGCACAATAATCCAAACTCCTTTGGGAATTCTTTCCCTTCCAGTTGGAAATAGAAGTTATTTTAAAATTTATATGCAAAACAAAGCATGCCAGAAAACACAGGATAGCCCAAATACCTGATGCAGAGAAATGGTTATGTACAGCTGTTGTACGGTTGGTGCTGATGGCTGATTATTTTTGTACACTAGTATATTTTAAACCTAATGTTTTATAATTTAAATTGTAATGGACTCTCTTGTTCTCTTTGCATTTTTTCTTTTTTAGAAATGTCAATTTTCAGGTTTAGAAAGCAGTTATTCAAGATGAATCTTCAAGAATGAAAATAAGCTGTGGGAGTAGGAAACTGTCCTCCCCATTATGCAGCTTTCTGACCTCAATGACTATTATCTAGAATAATAATAGTATTCATTTACTAGCAAAGTAACACTCTGAAGTTAATGAAATGTTTTTACAATATTATGAAATTACTAATAAATATATTCCATAAATACTATATATTCATGGAAAAGCAATGTCAAGCTCCATGCAAGTTTATCTATGTAGTTTTTCACAGAGTTCCAGCCAGTTTTCTAGTGGAACATATCAGCTGAGTAGCAATAGAAGTTACTTGAAGTAACGGAGGATAATAGAAAAATGATACTTTGGCTAAATTAAATCTACTAGTAATATCTGTAAAGAGAATGTAGGTATCAAAATTTGAATTTGTCACAGTTATAGTGAAAAACTCTTGAAAGGAGACATTTCATAACCAATAAACTTGGGTGAAAAATATATGCTGAAAAATTCTCAGAGGTGAACCTTGTGGTTTAACATAATCTCAGCTGTCAGGTGAGCCCCACACAGCTGCTCACTTGTTCACCTCTGGTGGTGTGAGGGAGAGAATCAGAAGACTAAAAGTGAGAAAAGTTGTGGGTTGACATAAATTTAGTTTAATAGGTAAAGCAAAAGCTGTTCATGCCAGCAAAACAAAACAAAGGATTTATTCACTGCTTCCCATGGGCAGGTGGATTCTCAGCCAGATTCTACCACACGTCGCAGCATCTTGGGAAGAAAACACCGTCTTAGCATTCCCTTCTTCCTCCTCCTTCTCCCAGGTCTATATGCTGAGCATGGTGCCGTATTGAGCCCCCAGCACGAAAAGGACATGGACATGTTAGAGTGAGTCAAGAAGAGGCCACAAAGATGATCAGAGTGCTGATGCACCTCTCCTACCAAGGCAGACTGAGATGTTAGGCGTTGTACAGACAGGGGAAGAGAAGAATCCAGTGAGATCTTATAGCACCTTCCAGAACCTAAAGGAGCCTACAAGAAAGATGGAGAGGAATATTTTATAAGAGCATGTAGTGATAGGACAAGGGGAAATGGCTTCAAATTGAAAGAGAGTAGGTTCAGATTAGATGTTAGGAAAAAAATCTTCACTGTCAGGGTGGTAAGTTGCTAGAACAGGTTGCCCAGAAAAGTTATGGATAACCCATTCCTGGAAGTGCTCAAGGCCTGGCTGGATGAAGGCTTTGACCAATCTGGTCTTGTAGAAGTGTCCCTGTCCATGGCAGGGGGGTTAGAAGTAGATAATCTTTCCGGCCCTTAAAGGTCTTGTCAAATGATGATGAAACACTGCTAATGATAAAAACATAAAAAATTTCTTCACTGAATAGTTTATATACTTTCATAGTAGTGGTTGAGCTTTTTCCCTACATTTTTTAAGGGCTCTGAAATTCAATGAATCATGTCATCATTTGCCTTGTAGTTTTAGTTATATATTGTTACACGTCTTGAGACCTACAAGCATTGAAGTCATGATTATAAATGCTGTTAAGAAAATTGACATCACATTTGTCTTTCTCCAGATAGACTGATTGTTTGAAAGGGAAAAATAAGTAGTGCCAAGATTCTCTTTTTTGTATCTTATACCAAAAATTAAGTATTACATTGTTTACAAATGCATGTATCAAAAAAAAAAACAGAAATATAATGCTGGAGGCTATGCCACTGTCATTTTGTGGGGAGAAATATCCCTGCATAGTGGGGAACAGGTTTCCTTATTTTAAAGAAAATTAGGCCCACACCTTAACTCTACCCAGGCCTGTGTGAAATAAGAGAAAATACATTTAAAATCTATGGAGCCTATCATGCAGTACAATAAGGATTTCTTATTGATCTTTCTGCATATAATGCTGGAGCATCCACTGCAGTTCCTGAGATATTCCTTTGGATTATTTTGCCTAATCTCAAAGTGAATCTAAAAACTTTCTTTTTCTTTTTTTTACACAAGAGCCTCCATATTTGCAACCTTAGAAACAAATTCTTCTATCTCCAAATTAAAAAAAATGTGTATTTTTGGCAGAAATATTGGTGAGTTTCTCTTATTTGTCTTCACTTTTGGCAAAAGCAAAAATTCAGTAGTTTACATTGGTAGTTAGAGGTTGGGGGGGGGGGCTTTTTTTCTCTTTTCCTCCTCAATTTCTCATTCTTGGCTTTCATTCATTCCAGAATTTTTAGAATCTTTAAAGAGACAGAATAGAAAACTGAGTGAGAGAGTTAGGATCTTACTCCTTATTCTTTCATTTATCTTTCCTTAACACATTTTCATGTTTTCCTTTCTTGCATATTTGGGCCTATTCAGACTGTTACTATGGGTCTCCGCAATATCAATCTATATAGGACTTTGAGCTTTGTTTTTAAGTATTCTAAAATATAATTACATTGCATTGATTTTTCATGGAGTTTAATATTTGTTATACTTTCTTTGTTTTGTACTTACACCATAAATATCCTGATACTTTTTTTGTTGACAAAAATAAAAGGTAAAAATATTTACTTTACACTTCCCATCCAGACTCAAATTTCTACCAGTTACCTTCTGTCAACCTTCCTTTTTAACAGCTTCTTGATTAGCAGAACTTCTCTTTTCTGCTCTATTACAGAGTTTTGTTTAGGAGATTTGTAGATTGTCCTATCTTTGCTTCATTAGGTACTTCTAAGAAGACGTTTCAGTGTGTCTTCAGTCTCATAAATTTTATTAGTTTCTCTCACTGCCCCATTAATTTTGCTATAAATTTTGCAAAATTTCTAGTCATGAAATCTAACTCACTTGTATGGCTGCATGAAAGAAGTTAACTCCCTCACAGGAGGAAAAAAAATCGAACCAAAGCTATCTCCCAAACAACTAAAATATTTAAATTTGGGCTATTGGGTAAATTCCAGCTGTCCTAGAAATATCAGAGTATTTCTGTAAGTGATTACTTCACAATGATTACTCAATCTTAAACATAGAACAATCAAAAGGTCTGATAACGATTTTATTTTCTGTGCAAGTTCTGAGAACATCCCACCTCAGCAAAAACCTGTCTTCTACATCCCATTTTAAAAAGTCTGTCTGAAGCAGCTGATGCAAGGGTACTGGCATGCTGACAAGCCATTATTCACCTTCTCTGCTGTTGTATCTCAGTGTTTATCCATCTCCACTGCAATACCAGGGGTGCTTGATGGAGAAGAGACGTTGAGAGAGAAAGTAGAAGGAGATATTAAAATTAATGGGAACATCAAGAAATAGTTCCCATTGAAACAGTTAAGAAGGATTATTTTTATTTTCCCTCTGTTTTTCATCACACATTATGTGGCTGCTACGGAGCATACCACCCATTTCCTTTTCAAGCTGCAGTAATGTGCTGATGAGTAATTCCTGGTAAAGCTCCAAGCATTCAGTTGTAGGGGAATTTCTTTAAGTAACGCATATTTTTATAATAGAGAATCAAAATATTGTTTCACATTAAGAGACAGAAATGATCTGTCTCTGAATTAGTCAAATAAATACATGAACACGTGTATGTCATTATCTGTGGGATCCTTTTTCTGCAAGAAAGAAGCAGAATAGAAAAATTCTGAGAAGAAAAATTGAAGAAAGAAAAAAAAAGTCCTTGAATGAATATTGCAAACATAAAAATAATTCCATGACTTACAGCACTGTGCACCCATTGTCTTACTCATCACAATATGACCTAGATCCTAAGGATTATGTTTATGATGTAGCAATTAGGGCATCACATTGGCAGCAAATCTATACAACACACTATTGACATGCACACGGTATGCATTCACTCTTTGGAATGGCCCAGTAGTCCCTGGGACTACGAATAAAATAATTGATCACAACCTCAGATGTAGCTACCTGCACTGTAAGTATTCAATATTTCAGGAGTTGAAACCCACCTACTATCCACAAAAATTTAATCACCACATCCTCATTTGCAAAGTGGACCAAAGTTTCTATGCAGCTGATGAAGTCTGCCTTTCATGTTAGGCATACACTGTGCTTTCACTAACAACTTTTATTGTTACAGAATATTGAGTTCAGTTTGTGTCTAGCAGTCTTCTGCTACTGACCATCACAGAGGAAATGTCATCTTCACCAGAAAATAAAATTGTCAGATGGAGTAGTCCTCAACTTCTGTACAGGTGCTTTATTCTTCTAGCCTGTTTTCCATTGATATCTGTTTGTTCACACCTCTGACTTATTTATTACTTCAGTATCAGCAGTATTTCTCTTTTCTACCACCATCACTCTTACAAAATATAAATGTAGTTATGCTAATTGAAAGTTAGACTGTTTTTCTTCTTTTTACACACAAAACTTATGAAGAAGAGGGGCTATGATTTAAAAAAAAAAATGTACTATTGTCTGTTAACCTTCATGGTTCACTTAATAGATATGCTGCAATGAGTTGGTCAAATTTTTAAACAGAGAGAGAATACATATTTGCATTGCAAATACGACCGTGCCTTTACTTGCATAACTAGGTGTCACGGTTAAATATCCCTTTCTCATAAAAGTACTCCAGTTTCTTTGAGAAATGTGAATAGCTCCATGTATTTATATTATTTAAGTGATCCTGAGCCAAGTAACAGGTGAAAAATCTAAGTGACAAATGGTAACAGAACAAAAAATTTACTTTACTTTTTTTTATTGTTAGCTTAGACAGTCATCCTCAGCACTAAACCTCATAAATCCATATAGCTGAATGTTCCTTTTTTTTTTTTTTTTAAGAAATTTTGATTTGGCATCTACACCCATTCTCACTAAGGAGCACAGCTCCACACAAGTATTTATGCTCTACTCATCACTGCACAGCTGTAAGATTTTTAGGGAATGTTTTCTCATACCACTCTGTAAGGTAAGATATTCAACAGAAACAAAAAAAGGAAAAGGATTATGGCATTTATTTCATTCACTTTTATTCACATGGCAAGTTAAGCCATCAGTTACAGTTAACAGTTTAGGCTGCCTGCATGGCCAGGGACACTGAGAAGCACTGCTGGACAGTGGTGTAGACCTCCTGTGAAGGCTGCTGTGCAGACTTCTTCTCAGTTCTGCTGAGAAGGACCTCCGAATCTTGGCAGATGAAAAGTTGACCACAAGTCAGAAGTGTGCCCTTGAGACCAGGAGAGCCTGCAGTACCCTAGGATCAGTTAGGAATAGCATTGCCAGCAGCTCAAGGGAATTGGTCCTGTCTCTCTACTCAACCCTGGTAAGGCCACATCTGGACCATCCAGTTCTGAGCTCCTCAGTATGAGAGGCACAAGGAGCTGCTGGAGAGGGTCCAGCAAGGCCACAAGGATGATTAGGGGTTTGGAGTATCTCTCCTGTGAAAAAAGGCTGAGGGAGCTGGGTCTGTTTAATCTAGGGAAGAGAAGACTGAGAGGGCATGTTGCCAATACATATAAATATCTTAAAAGTGTGTGCCAGCCAGACTGTTCTCCTTTTGTCCCAGTGACAGAGTGAGGAACAATGGACATAAAACCACAAGAGCTTTCACCTTAAGGCAAGGAAAAACTTTACATTGAGGGTAGCAGAGCACTGGAACAGGCTGCCCAAGGAGCTCATGAAGTCTTCCTCTCTCCCTTGAAACCCACCTGGACACATTCCTGTGTAACCTGCTTTTGGTGACCCTTTGGACTGGATGATCTCCAGATATCCCTTCTAACCCTAGTGATTGCATTTCTGGTTGTAGATACAAAATCCTCCATTCATCTAAGTACTGGCTTTAGATGGAAGAGGATTGCAAGGCATGTCTGTTGGCACTGAGTGTGTGGGGAACTGGGAAACTGGAGCAAACCCCAGATGACTAGCCTGAAGTAGGTGTTTAATCTCCAAGCATGAGGAGGCCTACCTTTTTTTTAATAGTTTCTTCAGCCTTAAGAGGCCCCTCTCTGTCCTGCCTTGTCCTTCAGACCTCTGTGAATGCTCCAGGTACTTCTGGAAATATCACAAATAAGACACTTATGTGAGGAAACCTACTGAGTGGTTTCCTAGAGTTAAGTGTGCTGAATTAGACAATTTCTTGAAATAAGAAAAAGAAAGGATGGTGGAATTCAAATCTTATGTTAGTATGCAATCAGTGAACTATATTTCCATACCTGATGCTCATTTATAACATCCAGAATTCCTGTATTATCCTACCTAGGAATAATACTGTTAGATACGTCACTTAATCTCTCAGGAAGTTTTGATTTCGTGAAACAGCTCCTACAAGAGAATAATTTCTTACCTCTTGCTATTATGTTCTCATGTATTATCAGTCTGTGCTGTAACAGCTATATCTAGGGAAAATAAAGAACAAATGAGATTGATCTGTGCTCTAGACATAGCCCTTTTTTACTTGCTTCACCTGACCTGAAGACTCAGGGATTTTGAGTCTTGGATTTATATGCAACTAGATTAAATTATTTCTACCTTATTTTAAGAATAAAATTACTAACCCTATTGAGACGATCAAAGCTTATATTTATAACTATTATTTCATCTAATAGTAATAGAAATAAAGTGTGTACTTAAGATGGTAGCAAAGAAAATCAAAAGGCACATTTCTTGACAGTGGGCAACAGAATAATTGTAGAAGAAACAGACTGGAAATTAGAGCTCAAAGTATTAGGGCTGTGGCAATACAATTCTGTGGTGATATAGTTTACAGTTAGAAATAAACAGGCCAGAAGGGGCAGAAATAGCAATCGATAAAACCCATGTTATGGGAGATGGGAAGTGGATTCTCACAGATAATACATGAAAAATCTATTCATGTCTTTTTAAATAATTTGTAGCTCAAATCAGAGGCTTTTTTGACTAACATTATTGATAATAGTAACAGTAATAGCATAGACAAAAGTGAAATCTTAACACAAATTATGTCAGTCCTTCCATCCATATATAATTAATTATATGATGATGCTCTGACATATCAACTACTGAAAAAATTGCTCCACATACTCTTCAACTAATAAGTAAAAATTAAATACATTCAAAAGTCTTTCTGTTCCTCAGATATAAATAATTTTATTTGATTGACTTTACTGCATATTTTGTATACTTGTTGATAAAACAGAGGCACATTTTCATTCGAAATGTACACATTTAAATTTGAGTTTCTATTTTAAACTTGAATTATCAAACGAGTTTGCATAAGAAAAAATATAAACCAGAATTAAAATATTGACACAAGAAAAGGAAACAAAAATCTTTTCCATCAAAATGAAATAATATTCTAGGGAAAATAACAATTAATTTCCAAGAAGTATCTTCTATTAGGTTTTTGAAAGATGTTTTAGAGCCCAACCAATTGAAAATACATTGTATTTTTAAAAAAATAGCTATTGTAGTCCAATACTATAAAGTGCAATGAAAAATGGAAAAAAAAAAAAAAGAAGAAACTTTGTGTCAGACATCCTTGTAACATTCATTAATTCTACTTACAGCCACTATCTCATAGGAACCAGTCTGGTGAAGTTAGAAGATGTCTGAAAAAAACCAGATTAATAAATTATTTCATTATGTGGAAATACTTGATGAATACATGGTAAAATGGCTGTTATCTTGGTGGCAGGAGCCTTCTAAATCCACTAACTGTGCAGTAAATTTCAGCCAGAATTATGTAGTATAACAAGATAAATCCAGCATTTAGAGATTTTATATAAACTGTTCAAATTTGTAATAAAATATAATAGATATTAATATTCCCGTAGCAAAGGACAGAACAAAACATTATTTCAGCCAGCTTCTGACTGGCCTTCTCATGCACCTGAAAAGGTTGAAAGATATAGAACTTCTGTCTTAGCTCCACACTTCTTAAGATAATCAGTCAAAATGTTTTTGTTTAGCATTTATGGAGCTGAATCCTGTGGGTTTCTAGATGTTCCTAGGAATAGCTGGCAGACAATCATATGCCTACACATTCTTTTATTATTTTAAACACACTTTAAGACTACAAAGGTACAGAATGCACCAACACTGATTTTGCAGTTCATATCCTTCGACTACTTTCTTGGTATTCTTCCATTTGACTGCTGTGAGCTACTGAACACCATGACTATGGCATGATTTGGGAAGAAATCTTTGCTAGTTTTCCATGTAAGTGGTAAGGAGGGTCTGTCCTCAGTAGTAGTTCAGGCACAGGAAATTAAGGTGCAAACTCTGAAGAGTATGTTTTAGGCAGACAGACTGATCTTAGCTCTAGTGAAAAAACCAATCTTTATAAGAAGATATGAATACATTGATGTATTTGCACTTGTTCTGCTCTATCTATCTTCTTTCTCCATGTGATGTGCTCCTTTGAGGAAATATTCTTTCAAGCCATCTAGATGGACTCCAAGGCCAGGTGAAATGAGAAATTTCCTATGAGAAATTTTCTATGAGAAGCTTGGTAATAGTGGTAAATGCTTTCTGAAAGCTGTAAGCACAAAACAAATACCAGCCCATAAAGGCTAAAGGGGTTCACCAAGCCAGACACGACAAAAGAAAAATATATACTGTTTACGTAGGCGTGGTGAAATCAAAATCTTCCATTGGAAGGGAGTGGAGGAAAACCAGGTATGATTGTTCTCTGTTTCACTAAAACCTTTATGGTTTTGTGTTAGTACCCAATCCCATATCATGGAAGGTTCTACAATGCTGTATGAATATATGAATGTGTGAATAAATACCTATAAAATTTGAAACACTCCATAATAATTTAATTCTGTCAAGAAATAATTATTTCATTTTTGCATAGCCAACAGTTGTAAAACTGTTGATTAGTAGACTTTTTTTTTACTAATGCATGGACTCAAAAATTTCATTGCATTTTCATGTCCTGTGACATTTTAGGAAATCTAAGGAATCATATAATAATTTGCATTGGAAAAGACCTTTAAGCTCATAGAGTCCAGTCATTAACCCAGCACTGCCAGGGATACCACTAAATCATGCTCCTGTCACACACCAGTCTTTTAAATGCCTTGAGGGATAGTGACTCCACCACCTGTGGGCAGCCTGTTCCAGGGCTCCCTTTTAGAGAAGAAACTTTCCCTAACATCTAATCTTCTACAGCAGGAGCCTGACTAAGTTCTTATTGTGCTTTGGCACCTCTAATTTTCACCCCCCATAATGTCATGATAACCTTGTAGTCCTCCTGAGCTGGCTGCCCCTTCATAAAAAGGTAATAAACTGTCCTGTTTAAGTCCTCTGTTTAACCAGGCCAGTCTTCTTCTGTGATGCCTAGTGTTTTGAGTACATGGGGTTTCTCCTGTACCTTGAAGATTTCCTGCTCGAAGATTGCCCAGCCTTCCTGGATTTCTTTGCCATTCTGGACTGCTTTACAGGGGGGTCTATGAACCAGTCTCCTAAACATGTAAAAAGCCTGCACTCTGGAATTCCAAGGTAACAGTTCTGCAGACCCTGATTCTTACCTCTAAAAGAATTGAAAACTCTCATTCTGTGATTGCTGTGTCCAAGATGACCTCCAGCCATCACATCATCCACCAGTCCTTCTCTGTTCACAAACAGCAGGTCCAGTGGGGTGCCTCCTATAGCTGCCTTCCTCACCAATAATGTCAGGAAGTTTGACAGAAGTTAAATGATGTCACTATTAAGAGCTGTACAAAAGTATGGCACAAAATTAACAATAATGTATAGCAACAAATACCTCCAAGTTCTTCCCCTCAGGACTGTTCTTAAGACATTGCCATTCATGAAAATTACTCACACCGTAATACATTTTCTTTGCTTGTGGACAGTTTTAAGAAACTTTATTCATTAAAATACAATAGAAACCAAGTAATGATGTGAGAACTTTGCAATGTTTAAGCATTCATTGTCTCAAATATAGTCTGATTAACAGGTATATGTGAAGTACATATATGCCAGGTTTTTTTCTGGGAAAAAAAAGATAATTCCATACCTGATCTGGCCTGCAAGAGCTCATTGACTGCTCATGTCCAGCATCTCCTCCACCAGCACTCCCAGTGGCATCAAATGACCCAGTTGATTCAATTCAAGTAATTCCTTTTATAAAATAATATCAAGTGGGTAGAAAATGAAATACACACTTGGCAATGAAAAGACAAGAATTAGAAGAAAAATACCATAATCATTTTAGGTGTTGCATTTTATTCAACTACAGTGAGCAATGAATGGATAAAGATTTGTTAATAAAAAGAGGTGAATGAATGGAGCTTAGATACTTAATAAATTACGCTTCAGTTATGCTCTGTCACATTTTCCCATTACTTAACTCATGTTTACCATAGAGCTGATTTCTTTGCTGATTTTTTTCTATATCTGTGGTTTAGCCACACAAATTAAGAAACATAATACCAAGTAACAAGTCTGCTTTCTACACATATTTGACTTACTAATTGTTTACTAAATGATGCTTAAAGGATAAAAATTATACTTTCATGCCAATGGTTCTAGTTTAAGCTCTCCAGATTGTATTCTTATTGTCACTGAACATACTGTAAAAATACTTTCAATAGTCTATTGTACTCACAGAACTGAAAAGTGTTAAATCCATTAGGCAATTGGAAATTGGTCTGTGTCAGCCATAACCACTTGTCATATTCATATATAATCTTCTCAGGAAATCAATACAACACCAGCAGATTTCTAGCTATTGATCTAAACCACTTTACATATAACAAAATCTGATTCTGATAAATGATAGTATAAAAGGAAGAGGATGTGTAATTTGCTGTCATTTGACAGCTAGCATCTATATCATTCCTCTACTTACAAAACAAAGTCTTTCAAACACTTTGAAAAATGATCTGCTATCTGGTGTTTGAATGCCTCTGGATATTAAGCAAACTGGTGTGCATTGCTGTACATAACCTTATAGTTTATGTTATTGACCCTATGAGCACCAGAGATCTACTGGCATGGTTCTTGTGCTATAGTTGATGGGCAGCTTCTTAGATTCAAAGCTTATCCTTTGGTCAGTACTGAGGTCTTTCTCTCAAAAATTTACAGAAAGACTGAAGCAACTGAAATTCTTAGTTCTGTGTTTTCCAGTAACCTGTCACAAAGGCAGATACTTGCCATCAAATTAACCTTTGAGGATTTTACTTTTGAATGCATGATGATTACAGACAAAGTAGAAGATATTGATCTTGGCTAATTATGATAGACTTCAATTTCCAAGCTACATTACTTCCAATTTATTGTATCCTGAAGATGATGAGACTTGGATTTCTTTCTCTCTCACAAATGTTGCCCTGAAAGTAATTACTGTAAACTGGAAGATGAATTCTCACTTAACACATTTCAGATTTCATTAACTGTCACCAAAATCATGAAAGGGAGGAGAGACTAGTTTATAGCTGGTAGTCTTTGGGTCTACCCAGGGTATACTTCAAAATGTTGACTTCTGAAAGCATGAGGTTCTGGGGCATTCTGCCAAATAGTCTTCTCTGGAGTACAATAAAAACTTCAGCTGCTGTTACTGAATAACAAAATCTGTTCCAAAGCCAGAGTACTACTGAAGCAACCCTTCCTCCATTCTTAGCTTACAGGTCTCTTTATTTCAGTCTTGTGCATTTAAATTTACCTAAAAGTAACTCCTATAAATAATCTTACTGATTCTCCATGTAATATTTCCTTTCCCATAGGCAGTACCTCTATGGCTTTTTCCATGACAGCAGGATAATTCACTGGGATTCAGGGAATATGGCTTTGAAAAGACATTTCCAGAGCTATGCTCTACCTCTGAAGACTCATCATCCCTGAGAAAAGAAACACAGCAATCTCAGGAGTCCCGGTGTTGTAGCCTGATGAAAATGAAATGAATTTAAGTGAAAAATCTAACTATTTTTAAAAGTATCATAAATTAAGTGATGTTAAGATATTTGCCAAATATACACTGAAACTATATTAAATCACACTTGAAAAAACTGTGGAAGAGCCCAGATTTTAAAAGAATGCAAATGCACATTTGAAAAAAAAGAACAACCTTGACTTTAATCAGATAGAAAGGTTATCTGAGAAAATAAACAGTCCATGTATAGAGAAGCTGTATAGAAACAGGTAGGATCCAGAATAAGCAGTTTATCTAAAACATAAACCTCTGTATAGCCCATATTAAAGATAATGGACTCACTTAAACTGAACACATGAGCATTACAAACCCCACCTAATTTTGCATATGCCTCATATCTTCTGCTCTGTCATTTTTAGATCAAGTACTAGCTGTGATATAAGCATATTATTATTAAATTGATTTCTTAAATATATTGCTGAAAATTTTGTTGGTTTTGATCAACTGGTCTATTTATGTGCCTCTGAGACCTGAGTTATAAATCTGGCTGTAACACAGGACCTTTACATCTGGTTAGCCAAAATGGTGCCGCGGTCATCCACAACCATAAGTTACATATGTCACAGTCAAGATGGACATGAAACACTTTGGAGAACTAAGCTTTCCCCAGGCAGCTTCTCTTGCAGCTTTCTGTTTCCTTCCACAAGCAGAATCACTCAGCCCTTTTCCTTAGACAGCCTTCAGAGGACTAAACTTTGTTTCTGCTGTTATTCCCCAGGCCCAGGAGTACAAAGCACACATTGAGTTCAGACCCTGCCCTCAGGCCACAACACAGTCTTCTTGTTCTTTCTATTTTCTGCACAACTGACTAACTCCTTTCTGCTCCTCATCCAGCCGCCTAACCCTGCTTGTCCCTCATACGACATCTTACCTTCTCTGTCCCTCTCCCAGCCACCTGACCCTTCCTCCTCTCAGCACAGCCAGCAGACTCCAACTAACTTAGGACCAGCTGACCCCATTTTTTGTAGGGCTCATCCTTATTGGTTTCAGCTGTGTCTTGTCAAGGGCGAGACTGCCTCCACTCCTCTGTAATAAGCACAGCCACCCACACATGGGACTAAGGCTGAAGAGCGTAGGTCCTGCAGATTAAATACAGACTTAATCCTGGTTCTGCTCTGGATATAGGACTTTGAGCATGAAAGCACCAGTGTTTGTGGCTTTGTGACTTTTGTCACTTATTTAAACTCAGTTTCTTGACTACTCAGAAAAGTGATAGCCAGAGATAGGCTGGGTGGTACACTATAGCCAAGAAATTGTTTCATTTTTAAAAGCTCTGATTTCTCAGTCTCTCTTCTTCAATTTAGTGATTCCCAGGAAAAAATTATAACTTTTAGTTAAATAGCATAAACACTATTAAAAATAGAACAAGAAAATGAAGAGATACTTTTTAAGAGAGTGTCTTTGAGCCTAACATTGTCCTTGCAAAACTGTTGTCTTAATCCACTTTTCCAGTCACAATTGTTTTAGCCTTTAACAGGACTTCCCTCGTTTCTTTCACTTAAACTTGATTTTCCCTTAATAGTTGAAGGACGCTTAGACAGCATCACATTAATTTCAGTGGACATTGAGTTTTATCTAATTCAGCAAGCCAGCCTTTGTTAATTAGGCCTCACAGGGCAAATGATTGTAAAGAACATCTCTAACTGTCTCTGATCAATACCACAACAGAAGCAGTTCTAGCAGTCAATTACTTGTGTTTCTGAGAAGGAAGAAGAGTCCTATTCTCGTTAACTCCCTGCACTTTTTTGAAATCCAAAGGCCCCTCAGCCTACCTTCCCATTAGATTCAACCAGATACACACAAATTTTATTTCCTCCTCCTAGTGATGAGACAGGTTCATTGGCAGCAAAGTCTTCTGCAGCCTAGAAGTGCTTTTTAAAACTTCTTGTGCTTTTAAGACCATGTGCTTCAGTGATGGGAAAGTCAATGCTCCAGTGCTAACAGAGATTCACTCTTTAAGCCTAGAGACATGAGATCTGTTTGATTAGGTCACAGAAGAATAAGTATATGGAAAGTAATTTAACATAATGCCACACTGCAATCCTTCAAAGATAAAGTAAGGAATAAAACAGATCACAGCTGCTAGCATTTCCTGGTCATTTATTTCAGTGAGGATATATGAGCATCACAGAATCATTAGGTTGGAAGAGACCTTCAAGATCATAGAGTCCAACCCATGCCCTAATGCCTCAACTAGACCATGGCACTGAGTGTCACATCCAGTCTTTTTCTAAACACATCCAGGGATGGTGACTCCACCACCTCCCTGGACAGACAAATACAGTACTTGATCACTTTTTCCATAAAAAACCTTTTCCTAATATCTAACCTGTATTTCCCTTGGCACAGCTTAAGACTCGGTCCCCTCGTATCCTGTCAGTTGCTGCCTGGAGAAAGAGACCAGCCCCTAACTGACCACAGCCACCCTTCAGGGAGTTGTAGAGAGTGATAAGGTCACCCCTTAGTCTCCTCTCCTCCAGGCTAAACACCCCTCAGTGGTTCCTCACAGGGTTTGTGTTCCCAGCTCCTCACCAGCCCCGTTGCCTCCTGTGGATGTGCTCAAGGCTCTCAACGTCCTTCCCAAACTGAGGGCCCAGAACTGGACACAGTCCTCGAGGTGTGGCATTTTCTCAATGGTTGAATATTGCAAATACCTATGGTGATGCAAAGAAATGCTTTCCTTATTTTATATGCTTCAACAACACAATTTAATCCTGAAAGTTAACACAACCCCATCCTTCAAAAACTTGAAACAAAATGTTGGTTCTCAGCATTTAAACAATACATTGAAAAGTACCTGTAAAGAACTCTAAGCAAACAACTTATTTTTGTATTGTACATTAAATGTTTCAAATCCAAGGTGACCCTAAATTTCAATGTATTATTACAATTGCAAACAGAGATATTTCACTACTTACAATACTTACTGAGGCAGAATACATGATCTTGAGAGCCTGAGAGATTTTAAAAATTCTATGCTAAGTCACTGCTGGCATAAAAAGTTATCCGAAAAAAAGAGCCAAAAAAAGACTGTTATTCATGATGATAATGAGCAGGGGTTTTGATGATAGTGTCAAATGTTTCACATCTAATATAAAATAAAAGTTTCAGTAATTCCTCCTTTAAAACAAATTTAATTGTACAGTACTGTTGTTATGCAAATTCGCTCTATTAAAAGCATCATTTGCAACTTCAATACAAAATCTCAATATATAAAGATGTGAGAAAAAATTAATGTATTATGTTCCATTGTGTCTTAGAAGTTCACAGTGTGGCAAAAGCAAAAAAAGGTATTGAAAGATATTTTAATTTGAAATAATTTATCCTTTTTACAGTTTCAAGAACATTAGGACCAGAAAAATGAATATAATAAATAGAAAAACACAAATAAGTCATAGTGATTGTGCAAAATTGATTGCTTGGCATTCAGTTTTGTGTATGAGATAATATACACATTATGAGTGAAAAAGCATCCCAGTACAATTATGAAGTACTGAGATCTTAGGAACATTATTTTTCTCTAGCTACAGATAGTACAAGCTTAATTGTAAGATGTCTGCTTCAAATTGAAAAGCAAAAATTTTAAATATAGATTTTCTATAAAAAAAAGTCATAAATAAATGTATGCATTTAAAACAATAAAAGAATTTTCATACCATTTGAAAATAAGATTTTGGCAGTATAAGTATGGTAGAGTAGGCATTATTTTAATTAGGTCTTATAAAATGATCAGAGCGTTGTGACATGAGCCAGAACATCATAGCACTTAAAATACAGAAATAAAATGTGTCAGGTAGAAACTGCACATCCCAAAACCCCAGTGCACTATCCAAGAATTTTTCTAAAGGGATTCTGACTTTCTAAATGCATAAATAATACATATAAACTTTCAGCAGTATGGCCTAGAACCTGTGTAGTACTCTTGTCTACACTTAGTTACCCTGAGTTCCAAGAAACTAAATCTCAAAATTTGTCATACGGCAACAAATGCCTTTTACAGGTGACTAAATCAGAGTAAAGTAGATAATCACAAAAAAAAAGGTTTATACAAGGTAAATTTAAAGCCTGAGAACATTGTAACAGGACATCAGAAAAAGAAAATTCAATAAACACCAAAATCTGCTACAATAGTTTCCTTGTCTTTGAAAGTAGAATTTAAAGGTTCAAACAGCAAATCATCATTCAACATAAAGGTCTGTGTGGAAAGTGCTTTGTATGACAAATCAGAGCGTAAGAGCACTGGCAAGAGTAGAAACAACACAGAGGTTTGGCTCTGATCAAAACAGAATGTATTTCATAGGAAATAGGCCTTGTTTTCAGGGAAGCTGTGCCCCTGTAGCCCATGGGGGACCGCAGGTGTGCAGAGATCCACCTGCAGCCCCTGGAGGAGACCCACACTGTAGAAGGTGGGTGCGTGAAGGAAGGCTCTGACCCTGTGCAAAGCCTGTGCAGGAACAAGCTTCTGGCAGGACCCACAGACCCTTGGAGAGAGGATCCCACACAGGAGCAGGTTTCCTGGTTACCCTTGTGACCCTCTGGGAGACCCACACTGAAGTAGCCTGTTCTTGAAGGACCGCACCCCTTGGAAAAGACCCACATTGGAGCAGTTGGAAAAGAACTGCAGCCCGTGGGAAGGGTGCATGTTGGAGAGGTTCGTGGAGAACTGTCTGTCATGGGAGAGATCCCATGGTGGAGCAGGGGAAAGATTCTTCTCCCTGAGCAGCAGCAGAAATAACCTGTGATAAATGGACTGTAAAGCCCGTACCCTGTGTCCCTGTGCCACAGAGGGAAGAAGATAGAGCCTGTGAAGGAAGAATGGGTGGGGTGTAAGGTGTTTTATTATTTCTTTTACTTCTCATTATCCTGCTCTGATTTCGATTGGTAAAAAAGCAGTTAATGTCCCCAAGTTGAGTCTGTTTTTCCTCTGACTGTATTTGGTGAGTGACCCTTCCCAGTCCTTATCTTGACTTATAAGTCTTTCATTACATTTTCTTTTCCCTGTCTAGTTGTGGAGTGATAAAGAAACTTTGGTGGGTATCTGGCATGAAGCCAGGGTCAACACAGACCAAAAGGCATTTTGATTAAAAAAAAAAAGTATTTACCATTATGTATAATGTGACTTCTTTATGGTATGACATTATCTTCATGGAATCATGCACAAAAAGATCAGAAAATTACCATCACAGGTCCAAGTAACTGATGAATTGTGTTAAGATTGATCAATAGCATTTATATAAAGAAAATATAGTCTTTTGGTTAAGAGCTCAACTAGTAGCATTTGTTCTGTGATAAAAAATGTAATTTTCAGAAATGTTACTAAAGAATCATATATGATCTGTAACTATGAAGAGAGATTGCATCTTATTGCCATTGTCTCATTATTGTATTACTTTCTTCTCTGAGGACATAGCAACTTATTTCTCCAGCAGCTACTGTTTATACTGGATTTATAATCTTGAATGTCCAATTCGAAAATAAAAACATTGCAAATAAGTACTAATTTCATTAAAATAACTGAAATTGGCTTATTTCTTTTCATAAGATTGTGTAGAAAGTACATATAAGAGAAAATTTTCTATTAGAATAATATCCTCAAGTAAGCTTTCTCTTTCAACATTATTCATGATTCTACATTATCCAAAAAATTTCTCAAAAAGATTATTATCTGCTGCACATATCTTTGATCAACTCAGAAGTTATAAGAAAACTAAGCAAACAATTTTTATCCTTGTTATTTTCTATATTCCTTCTGTTTTAAACCATTTTTAGAAGTTGCTATTGTTCAGTGGAAAAACTGTCATGCAAATAGACAAACTTTTGTCATTTTCTTCAATAATATTTAAGAAAAATGCAGTGCAACAAACACTTACTGTGGAGCAACAAGATTATTTTGAACAGTTCTTGAAACTCAGCAGTTCCAAATGCACACATTGAGCAAATTCAAAATAAGGTTGACAGAATGGAGAAAGGTCTGCAAATATTATCAGTCCGATGACCTTATTTACACTTTGCTTTCCTCCCAAAATATCTGTGATGCATGAAGTTAGTAATACAATATAATATTTTCCCTTATGCAGCAGTTTTCATCTGAGGTGTCAAAGAAGTTTACCAACATACAATTCATCTCTGTAACTTTGCTTCAGTAAATCTTGTTCTGCTCAATTACTTAAGGTGAACTGAGCCTCATATCTACTTTGCAGACACAATGAATGGAAAACAATGCATGAGGGAATTCTAGGATCCAGCCGTGATTCTAAATTCACTGTCAACTATATCTGCATACTGCCAGGAGATAGTTATTTATTTCATTTTATTATATATGTATACGTTTCCTGTAGAATACTCTGCTGCATCACTGGATGAGGTAATTTGCTGATTGATTAGGAGGTTTTACTTAAATGTCAAAACTAAATACCTCTTGGAGTAATTGGTTTCAACAGCTACTTCAATCTACTTTAAAGATAAAAAGTAATTAATTCTTGTTATTTTAACACCCCTTTTGTTTGTTTAAACCTGTTACATGTTATTTTGGTCTTTTGCTTTCTAAATTTCTGTTGGTCATTCTTTTTGTTTTCCTGGAGATATGGCATGGTTTGACCCTGTCCATATGCTAGACACCCACAAACACCTCTTGCTCACTCCTGTGCAGCTTGACAGATGAGAGAAAATGTAACCAAGGCTTCATGAGATAAGGTCTGGGAGAGAGATCATTCATTAAATACCATCATGGGCAAAACAGGCTCAACTTAGAGATACTAAGTGAATTTATTACTAACAAAATCAGAGCAGGATAATGAAAAGTAAAAAAGCCCTTAAAAACACCTTCCCCCTCAAACCCTCCCTCCCTCTTACTGGCAGCGCAGGGAGACAGGGAGCTGGGTCTTATAGGTCAGTTCATCACCTTTGGTTTCTCTCACTGCTCAGGGAGAGGAGTCCTTCCCCTGCTAAACCATGGGGTCTCTTCCCACAAGAGGCAGTTCTCCATAAGCTTCTCTGATGTGGCTCCATCTCTCAAGTGACAGCTTTGAGACGTGGCAACCTTGGCAACGAGTCCCACCCACAGGCACACAGTCCTCCCAAAACTGTTATGGTGCGGGTCACTCTTTCACAGAGTGCAGTCCTCCAAGACAGGCTGCTCCAGCCTGGAAGCAGGGCCCTCTTTCCACTGGGTCTTCCACTGGATCAAAGCCTCCTCCATCTGCCCCGGTGTGGGCATNGGCCTGCAGAGGAATCTCTGCTCTGGTGCCTGGAGCACCTCCTGCCCCTCCTTCTCCACTGACCTAGGTGTCTCCAGGTTGTTTTTCTCACATGTTCTCACCTCCTCTTCTTCTCTGGCTAGAATTAAAACTGCTCACCAGACTTCATTTTTGATTTCTTCTTAAATATGTTATCACAGAGACGTTACCAAAATCTCTAATTGGCCCAGCCTTGTCCAGTGGCATGTCCATCTTCAGAGCCATCAGGAGCTGGCTCTGTCGAATATGATGGAAGGTTCTAGAAGCTTCTCACAGAAGCCACCTCCATGGCCCGCCCACTACAAAGAACCAGGCCATGCAAAACTAACAGAGTTGGCCTTTAGGCTTCTTCAGGTAATTCAGTCCAATCATAGTACAGCATATATTTTTCAATAATATTGGTATTTGTACATATATGAATCAGGTGATATTTGTTTCTACACAGCAGCATGATATTGCTGATGCTGCAAATTACTATAACCATTAGATTGTTTTCTATTAGAAAGAGCCTGACAACATGTAAGTGGTAACTACCCTGACTAGATAACTATTTTTATACCCTTTTATAAGTTTATCTAAAGTATGTTTCTGCAACCAATAACTGTGATTATTTTATTTAGTACTCTTAGTACTCAAGGGTGATTTAGTAATATTGATCTGATTTGAGTTCTTTTAACTTACCAGAGCACTTTTGTGCCAATTGGTTTTGCATATATGGCTCAGACCCTTCACTGTCTTAGCTATCTGATCATATCTGAAAGTTACCTCAGGAAAAGTAAAAACTCACTCAACCTTTTGGCCACTCAGCATAATCTTCAATTGCTTTTCATCTTCAGTGTATAATGAACTATTGGGGATTTTTTCTTCAGATACACTAAGAATACCCTTTTGGTTCCTTTATGATGTACTTGGCTGGAGGTACCTCATTTTGTGCCTCAGTCTTTCTGATTTTTCTAACATTTTGTTACTGTTCAATTAGTCATTCTTAGCCTTTCATTATTCTATTTAGCAATTTTATTCCTTTAGTAATTTAGCCTACCACCTAATTTTTGTCAACCTTTTTTTATCATTTCAACTCATGCAAGATCCAACACTTAACTCCATTAATCTCATTATATGTCCTGTTATTCTTCACAGAAATTCTTTGTCTTTTTGTTCCTAATATTGTTTTTTACGGCACTATTGTCTCTCCAAAATACCTGATTTCTTAGACTTTTTTCCTAGGGGACCTTGCATCTCAGTGTTTCATTGATTCTGTGGAAGTCTATTGTCCATTGTCATCAGTTGGCTCTTGCTTTCATTCCTTTATAAGGATTAGGAATCCTTTCATTTCAAATTTTTTCCCATCAAATTTACTCATAAATTTCCCAAGTTTCTCCCCAGTAATTTCATTGAAGTCTACAAAACCAATATTTTTAGCCTCCATTTCTCTCGTTTCAGAATATAAAAGGAATATTCATGCATCTTGAACCCCAGGCTTAGGGGTTATATCTATCTGGACAGAAATATTCCCAGAAATGTGTGAGATGTATTTGCTCAGCTAAGATCTTCAGACTGCAGTCAGCATGCCTCACTTGTGTAAATCAAAGACTTGATGCTTGTCTTTAAGACAGCCTCCTATAAGGTACCAGGTGTTTAGTTACCTACCTTGCTGTTTCTGCTATCTCTGGACAAGTGTCTTGGACAGCCTTGGGTGCTGCTTCAAGTGGCATGAGGTGCATGTCTCAAAGGGTCTGAGTTAGTATATCACACCACTGAGGAGATCTCCAAAAACAGTGCAGACACCTAGCTCATGTAATACTTAATCACATCCTGACAACTACATTATAAGTGCATGAGCCTCATCCATTGCCTCCCATTGCACAATTTAGCTGCAGAAACATAAGTAATTAATCTAGTATTATTTCTGGTGCCCTTGCCTGCTGAACTTCAGCTGCTGCTTCAGAAAGGCAGAGTAGTTCCTGTATTATGTTTAACATTCAAATGCTGCTTGCTCACACCTAGCAGAGTGGCTTCAATGGCACTAGATACAGATATTTTTGGAAATTTATTTATTACTTATAATAAAGTGAGATAAATCTGTCCATTAGTCTTCCTCAAAGCAAGTAAATTCTAATATTGATTATATATTAAGGATTCTACTTCTTCCTACAACTGTTCCTCATCCTTTAGTAAATAAAGAGCTAAGGTTGGCAGCAAATTTCCTGATTAAGCCTTCTCTTCTTCATCTGCATAATCAAAATGGCTGTGCCTTTTGGCTTGTAGAACATTGTCCAGAATTCTGTAGGGTTTATTGCAGTATTTCCTTATCTGGTATAATTTTTGTTATCACCTTTTTGGGTTCATCTGTATTTCTGAATGGTGCAGCTCAAAAAGGGAACGACAAATGTTAGCCTGGTATTTGATGCTGTTGGATCTATTAAGGTTCTAACATCGTGTGTAATTGCAGTGAAATCTACAACAATTCCCAGGGCTAGATACATACCACATATCTACAAGGTGCAAAGGGATGACAGTACAGATGGCTAATGCAAAACATATTTCTATGGAGCCTCACAGGTTGTCTTGCCATTACTGCCAACATCAGATCACCTTTAGCTGCTGATGTTGCTGTTGACCTCTAAATTAGCTGCCTATGTAGTGCTCCAAAATTTCCCTTAAACCCATGAAGCATTCATATTTTCCAATGCTACTCAGACTGGCTTCTTGCTCTGATTGTGCTTCAGCCCCTGATTCAGAGAATCCACCACCAACAAATAGGTACGCCAGATTTTAAGAGGCCTATAAATTTTGAAAGACTGAAGTAGTTCTTTCTGCGTAATGCTAATATTAATAAAAATAACTAGAATAAAAGAATCCAGACTGGATATTTTTTTGCCAGTAACTACTTCTGTCCTGAATTGAATATGAAAAATGCCTCAGAGAACAAAGTGAAAATAGCACCTCTTTTTTTTCTTAAGCCACTCCACTGCAAACACAAAAGTACAAAATAGCTCTAATTCCTCTCTCATTTATACTTAGCTAGTATCCATGAATCTCACGGCTATTAACCTTGGCTTTTTGGATACCAGGAGAAAATATTAAATGTGAGGGTGAAAAGAAGTTACAGCAAATGATGTAGCATTTGTGAAGATGCTGAGATGATAAGGCCACGCTTGAAAAAATGTTGTCTGTGACCATTTCTCTATATGCAGCAACCAAATATGAGTCATACTTGGGTCATGCAAATGTTCTCCAAATCTCTTCATCTTCAGTGACACTTCCCATCTGCCATGATAAGTGTAAGTGACAGCAGTTAGGATAGCAGTTTCATACTTCCAAACTAAAGTTGTGTAGAGAAAGAAACAAACACTAGAAAAATGGTAAAGTTTACTTTGCCATGGCTTTGACTTTAGGGACAGTCAAAATACAGGGACTATATCTAGACTAATTCTATGTCTACCATCAAAGGAACATAGTGTTGTTGTAAACAAGTCCATATTCCTTGATTTCAGAGCCAGAAACTAGTATTGGTTCTTTTTATTACATACAATAGACAAAACTTAAGGAAAGTTTCATGGTTGTAGATTTGATTGTGAAGTCCATTTGTATTCTGGTTCCATATCTGATGAAATAATACAGCAGTCTGTCTTCTGCATTATCCATTCTATACTGTTCAAAACTATGTCAGAGAATATTGCATGAATTTAAAATACAAGCAGCTTAGTTTTTCTTTGTTTTTGACAATTGTTTGTTTATCCATAAATTATTTCTTTGTAGATTCTTCAAGTTATGTTGTAATTTTTGCACAATTCTTGTTTCCTTTTGTTCACATAAGTGATTTTTTTCTGATTTCGATATAGGAGTTTTTCTTTCAGCAATGAAGAGGCACAGTTGTCTAAATATCTTACAAAAAAACCCCAAGCAAACAAAAACCAAAATAACTTTTGGTTGTCCTCAGTTTTCATTTTACTAAAAGTGAATTCTTTTCATTTCCCTGTCACAGAAGAAACAGACAGTTAATTTGGCATGAGCCTACTTGTCTCTTCATTTCTGGTTGGCACCCTATGAAAGGATATTAATTCATTAAGTCTACACTCATTACATTAATTTTTTACTTTTTTACTAAAAGGTTGCCTCTATTAATATAGTTTGACCACTAGCCTACCTTTGATCCCCAAACTTCCGTGATTCTATGTCTCATACATCGTATCTCCTGACTTTGTAAGTTCTATATTTTGCCAGCACAAGATCATAGAATCCTAGAACAAGAGAATGATTTGGGTTGGAAGGAACCTTAAAGATCATCCAGTGCCAACCTCCCTCTGTGGTGCCCCATCTTTCCTCTATGTTCCCTTCTGGTACTGGAAGGCCACAGTTAGATCACCCTGTAGCTTGCTCTTTTCCAGAAAGGTGGAGACTATTTACCAGTGGACAAAGTGACAGGACAAGGGGGAATGGGTTTAAATTGTAAGACAATAGGCTGAGATTAGATATTAGGAAAAACTTCTTTGCATTCAGGATAGTGAGACATTGGAACAGGTTGCCCAAGGAAGCTGGAGATGGCCCATCCCTGGAGGTTTTCAAGGACTGGTTGGGAGGGGGCTTTGAGCAATTTGGTCTAGTGGAAGTTGTCCCTGCCCATGGCAGGGGTGTTAGAATTAGATGATCTTCAAAGTCCCCTTTCAACCCAAACCATTCTATGATTCTATGATTCTTGTAGGCTCCCCTCATGTACTTTGCTGAAGGTCACAATCAGGTCATCCCAAAGCCCTCTCTTGTCTAGGCTATTCCATCTCAATTCTCTCATTCTTTCCTCATAGAATAGATTCTTCATCCCTCTAATCATCTTGTAGGCTTGGACTTGCTCCAACAGATCGATGTCCTTCCTGTGCTGGAGACCCCAGAGCGGGATGCAGCACTCAAGGTGGGCTCACACCACAGCAGTGTAGAGTGGCAGAATCCCCTCTTGCCCCTCTGGCCATGCTGCTTTGGATGCAGCCATTGGCTTTCTGGGCTTTGAGTGTACATTTCCAGCTCATGTCCCACCTCTCATCTGCCAGAACTCCCAAATCATTCTTGGCAAGGCTGCTCTTGATCTATTCAGAAATATACATTATTTTGCAAGGGACATGCAAGTTTTGCAAAACAGAAAATGACAGCTGACATGACCACTTGAACTCTTTTAAGATTAACAATTTCAGTTATCATTGCTTCAGCAAGTTTGAAATGTTTTACTTTTAAAGTTCCACTAGTTTTCCCAAAGATTTACTCAATATTTCCTGCTCAAACGCCTTCTAATATGTGCCTTATAGAAAGGTTTGAGTTGGAAGGAACCTTCAAAGATCAGCTAGTGCAACCCCCATGTCATGCATAAAGGCATCTTTCACTAGACCAGGATCTTCAAAATCACTTCCTACATGAATTTGAACATTTTCAGTGGGATTTCCATTACTTCTCTAGGGAACATGTTATAGTGTCCCACCAACCTTATAGTAAACAAAATTTCTTCCTTACGTCCAAACTAAATCTGCATTCTGTCAGTTTAAAACCACTGCCCCTTATCCTGTCACTACAGGCCACAGCATCTCTGTCTTTTTGTAAGACTCCATTTTATACTGAAAGAAAACATTAAGGTCTCCCTGAAGCCTTCCTTTCTCCCAGCTTTCCTGAGCTATGCCAACTTTCTCAGCCTGCCTTTAGAACCTCAACCTCCTAGTCACGCTACTTTTGATGCCACCCAGAGCATCACTGCTTTTATGAGCTGCAAGCACACATTTCTGGCTCATGTCCACTGTACTAGATTTAGTCAGTGTTTTTGTAATCAAAACTTTTATTTGAAGGTTTTTCAGATGAAGAAATTTTCTGCAAAAATTTAATTTTAATGAACATTTTCTGAAGGTATAAAATTAAACATTTGTTTTTTGCTACATCAATTGTTAATTTGGTTGTGCAAAAATAAAAAGTAAAAATAATTACCTGACAAAATAATATTCCATAATTTATCTTTTAGCTGAAGTGGTCACTATTCTTCCATGTCACAGAAAATTAATAAATGCAAAAACTTCTTTTCACCTGACAGTGTTAGATCATCAGAGAATGAATCTATAGTGAGTACACATTGCTTTGCCAAAGTACCAATTATCCACATGTAAGTTCTAAGATATTAATACAAAAGGGTCCTTTTCTGTCTTTGCCTCACATTTTACTTGGTTTTTGTCTCATTTTTCTTTCTGGAACACATTGATAATGTATTTCATTTCCAGCATGCCAGTTAGCAAGAATTTCACATGCACACCCTATGACAGATGTCCTTAATGATGCATGAACTTTCCAGACTCATTTCATTAAAGTTTTAATAGTAGATCCTCGTAAACCTTAAATTATCCTCATTTGACCATCACACATTTACACACCTACCAGAATGCATATTCAGACACTTAAACATTTCCCAGTGCTCATCTCTTCTCATATGTCTGTATGTTTCTTCCCCTTGAAATTAGATTTGAGCAAACAGATCAACATATGTTGTCTCTGGAAAGCACCAGGAAATAAAACTCTGAAGTAGCAACATATTTGTTCACCTGTCCTAAGAATATTTAAAGCTGATTACTTAGACTCTGCTAATAACCTAACACCAAGCTTTTTCCCTATGCATAATTCTTGAAATTCAAACCTGGCAAATATCCCTACTACAAAGTGTGGTTTCCAAAGTGTCTGTTATGCCTGGTAGGACCTTGTCTGGTATGCCTGGTAGTTACAGCTCAGGTAGAAGATTCTGAGGTTCTTTGAAGTGCCTTAATGTGCACACCAGCAAGAAAAGGTATCAAAATACTGTGAATCAGAGAAAAGAGACAACAGAAGACAGGGCCTCCATTTTTCACCTTAAAAGAGCTTTTTGGACTTTTTCTTGGATACTCTGATCAGGTTAGGTCTATGCAACTCAGAGGGATGAAACTGAGTGGAGTGGAGTCATAGAAGGAGTAGAGCAGCAAACATGGGGATGGAAGCACTGCTTTTCAAGAGGGAAAAATTATCTGATATTCTAAAATTTGGACAGAAGAATAAGAATCATAATGTATCAAAACACACAATACCAGAACTTATTGCTCTTACTGAAACTTGTGAGATACCAGTTCAGAATAAATCCATGAAAGGTTTTTTTTCTTTGCGATGGAGAGTGAATTTTCATTATTTATTGCTACAGAAAGCTGTGGAGATACAAGCAGTTTTATTATTTACAAATCCAAAGGATTAGGCAGAGTCATACCTATTAGAGTCCCATATCCAACAGCTGAAGATGTAGGGGCAGTTAAAAGTAGATGGATGAAGAAAAGTGGCCAAATTTACAGGTTGCTCTGAACTAGTGTCTCATTCCAGTACTTTCTAATCCATGGGATAGTTCCTGTGTTCACATGTCTAAGGGCACAATACTGAAGTTAAATCTTAGTATAGCAAAAACCTCAAAACTCAGATAAATGGAACTGAAAGAAATTAGGGGAAAAGACAGAAAATGACATAAATTTGAAAGATAATTGGAAGATTTTTAAATTAAACTTGATCTATAAGCAATGCATGTTAACTAAAAGGGGATAAGTCAAATAATAGCCTGAAAAAAAATACAGCAACTTGGTTGCTTAAGAGATGACATGCAGTCCCATCCTAGATTCACTGCACTACCTCAGATGCTTCTACTGGCCTGGCAGATACATCTCAGTGAATATCTCTGCCATCTGAGAATGAAAAATGAAGAGCATACGGAATAATGTCCTACAGGTATTTAAAATTGAACAAGAATCTTGTTTAGATAGATCAATCAGTTCTCTTTCATCTTTAATAGATCACTAACAATAAATCTACAGTGCAAAAATTTGAAATATTGACATTCTCTGTAAAGATAAAATATGTGAGCAATGTATTTTTAAATAGAGAGAATGCAAAAAAAATCTGAAAGCTTTAGCGACCTAACAAGGAGTAACTGTGGTGGTGCTTGAAAAACCACTCACTCTAAAATGGTACATGACTGTAAATTCCTGCAAAGAGCTTTTTAGTAATACTTTGAAGTCTTCTGGTAATGTGTTTTACTCTGTACGTGGTAATAAGGTAATTCCAGAATGCTGAGGAATCTTTTGTAGCTGCTACATGCATTTTGCTATATTTGATACATTTTTTGTCTGTTTGTGGCAATAAATTGTTTAGTATAAACTCTCCCAGCATGGAGGTAAAGAAAATACAAATCCAGGAAATGCAGCAGGAACTATAGAGAATCAGTGGTAGAAATTCCAACCAAGTTTCCTAACTTCCTGGTTTTGAAAAAACTTGGTAGTTCATTTGGAAAATTTGGAAGTTAAATAAAAATATTGAAGTCAAGTTTAGCGAAGAGAATCACCAAATGTTAATAGAAAGTCAATCCAGAGTGGAAGACTTAACTATCTGTCTACAGAACTAAATGTTCAAAAGGTATTGTGACAGCATTTAAAGTCTCAAGTGAATTTGGGGAATGCTTTGTGGATGAATTTTTTATTACGATAAGTATTGTAACTTGCTCACAAGTTTGGAGGTTTTTTTAGTTAATTCTGCATAATAATTTAAAATTTTAAGGCAAAGCAAGAAAAAGGAATTGACCTTCATCATTCTGAAGAAAGTGAAGGAAAATCATATCTTGTACTTCAATAAAGAGGACTTACACAAGCCTGAGAACTTGTTTGTGCAGAAAGTGATATGAAGGAAAAAGTGTAGAACAGGTTTCTTTCTTAAAAATCAGTAACATCAAAAGCTTTCAGGTAAACTATTCACATACAAAGGAAAGGTAAGCTTAGGAGATCAGAATACAATGTAATTGAATGAAAAAATTGTTTGGTAATCTGGAAACCAAAAGACAATCATAGAAAAAGTGAAAACCGTAGTTCTTTATGAAAGAATAATAAAAGCATATAGTTGCAAATTCAGAAAATCTAAGGAGTTAGAATTAGAGTATTAACAGCAATAGGATGTTCCCCAAGCATAGCACAATTTTAAGAGAAATTAGGAGAAATAGTGAGGTGAGCTACTGAGTGAAACAGAAGGCATTTAAATGTTCAAAGCCTTTTTAACTTCAACTCTAACAAAAAGAATATCATGAACCAATACTCCAACATTCACAAGCAAAAGCAATGGCATAAGAGAAAGAAACATGGCAAATGGTAGCAAGACAAGTCTAGTCCCAGAAATGTGCCAATGAAATTCTATTTTTCCTCAACAGGAAGAAATATACTTTACAAAGTAATATAATTTCCCAGACAGCCAAAAGACATACTGTTCATTTATGTTCCTCCTTTCTTCCCAAGGGTCTATGAAACTAAAATTTGTGGGATTTTGGTGACATTAAATTATTTTATGTATCCCTCTCTTTCACTGCGAATAGAGACAGCTGATGAGAATTATTTCATCATCACATGCTTGGAGACAATTGTTAGCAGAACACTTTTTGGAAAAAAAAGTTGGGGGCTTTGAAAACTGACGCAGAAATTAGGGATCCCAGGTACTTGACTAAAAATTCAGTGGATTAAATTTACTGCTGTGATCATCAGACTATAAAATTCTGCAAGTAAAAATCTTCTTCCTGAAGGAAGCCAAGAGATTCATGAGCAAGAAAAACCTTCTAATCTTGTGATTATGATGCTACAGGGCATGTTTGGGTGACTAGGTGTCTGGGCAATTTTCAGGTAGGGAGTCCTCTGCTGGATTGAGTATTTTGGTACACGTCATGACTGCAAATAGTCTGTAGAAAAATTTTATTTTAGAATTAATAGTATTAGAATAATTATTTGAAATTTGTGCCAGAAGGCACAGTACGAGGAAGAGAGAAAGCAGTAGTGGATGAAGATTAAGTCATGGATTAACTGAAAGTCAAAGGGACCTGACAAACTGCACCTTGCGAGATCCTGTGATCCTTGTAAGAGCATTCTCCTTTACCTCTGAAAAAATATGGAGATTGGAAGACACTTCTTACAAATGTAACAAAATAAAAAGTCACAGTCAACTTCAAAAGAGGCCTGAAGGTCAATCTAGGCAACTACAGGCTAGCCAGTCTTACTTTCATCCCTGAAAAAATCATGATGTGGGTATGCTTGAAGCCAAGAAAAGTGGGAGTGACTGGGAGCAGATAGCATGGATTTACTAAAGGTGTATTGCACCTGACCAACTTGATTGCATTTTGTGATAAAATTTTTGAATATACAGATGGGTAGAGAGAAGGGTGTGTCCAATATCTTGACTTCAGCAACATTTTAGACTTTTCCCCCATAATATTACTATGGGCTAATTAGTATATTATAGGGCATGAGTGAACAATCAGATGAGCAAAAATGTATCTTGATAGTTGGACCCAGATGGTAATGCACTGTACTGTATCCAGGTGCTTCTAACAAGAGTCATACCAAAGGAGTCCATCCCAGCTCCTCTTATATTTAAGGTCTTCATCAACAAACTAGAGGCAGTAAAGGAGAGCAGATTCATCAAATTCACAGCTGACCTCAAACTGAAGTGGTCAGTCAATATGTTTGAGAGAAAGGCTGCCATTCAGAAAATCCACAGAATGGAAAAATGGAGCTGCTCTATAAAAAAGACCTGGGATGGTGGTAGAAACATCTATCATGCATGATATGTCCTGGCAGTTCCCAAGATATATGAACATAGGCAGAGCCTATAGATCAAGGGAAGGGGTTGTCTGCCTCATTAGGTTGCATTTATTATAAGTGCTGGAGAAATAACATTGACAAAGAGATGAATGGAAGCAGGATGGATGGATGGATGGATGGATGGATGGATGGATGGATGGATGGATGGATGGATGGATGGATGGATGGATGGATGGATGAAAAATAGAGTCATCAAGTGTCTGCCTACAAAACCTACAGCTACAGGGACACCAGGGCTGGAAGAGATCCCAAGGGCATCTTGTCAGGTCACCAACATTTCTGCCTCCACACTTTTATAATCTGGAACCTCCACAGTGATGAGTTCCCCATCTGAAGCACCAAATTGCCTTTATGGTTATTGTTAGAGTTCAGAGAGCCAGAGAGCCTAAAGCTCCAGGGACAATGAGGCTGAAAAAGCCAAAGGGAATCACAACGGGACCAACATTGCTCCTTCTACCCTTTATAATCCTGGCGACCCATGGGGATTGCAGCATCAGTCTCAGTGCCAAGCTGTCATTACAGTTAAGGTTAGGGTGCAGACAACAACAGAATTTACATCTCCAGAGGCACTAGGGTTAGAAAAGGCATTCAAACAGGATCACATCAGGGCCTCGAAATAGTTCTCTGTCACATTTATATTCTGGGCCACTTGTAGTGATGGGGACCTCAGCCTTGATGCCAACCTTCCTTTATGGTTAGAGTTAGGGCTCAGAGAGCCAGAGAGCCAAAAAGCCTAAAGCTCCAGGGACAGTCGGGCTGCAAAAGACAGCCCAAGGAGATCACAACCCAAGGAGGGCACAAGCATTGCTGCCTCCAGACATTTCTAAACTGTCTCACTCATGGTCCAGCAATAAGGCCGAGACAGGTGAGAATTGACTAAGATCCCTTGGCTTGTCCAGCCTGAAGAAGAAGAAACTGAAAAGACCTCATTGTGATCATTCCTCACTAGGAGAAGCAGAGGGGCAGATACTGATCTCTCTGGTGACAAATGACAGGTTACAATGAAACGTCATGAGGCTGCGTTAGGAGAGAGATTGGGAAAAGGTTTTGTCACTCAAAGGATGGTTGGGCATTGGAACAGGTTCCCCAGGGAAGTGGTTATGACACCTAGCCTGACAGAGCTCAGGAAGTGCTTGGACAATGATCTCGGGTATGTGGTGTGATTTTTGGGGCTACCTATGCAGAGCTAGGATCCAATGATTCAATGATCCTTGTAGGTTCCTTCCACCTCAGGATTTTTTGTGATAACTAAGAAATATAATTGTGGGCATCTGTGCACATTTCAGAATATATTTAAATATTTTCACCTTAGTTCTGAAGGATTTAGAAAAGTATTTTTAAATAGAATTTAATTTAAGAACACTATTTACTGCTGTAAGTAATAAACCATATGGTTCATAAACTGCTACTACAGTGGTGTAGAAATATACTTTGCTATGGAGTCATAACAATGAAAGGGTCTTTAAAGGTCCTGTAGTCTCTTCTCACACTAAGAGGCACATGAATTAAAAATAAAGCTTTCCTGACAGATATTTGTCAAAGCTAGTCTTTAAATTTCTCTCTTTGACAGTGTCCTTAAACCATTTATTCTGATGTTGCATTAGAGTGTTTTTCTTTAGATGAACTTTGGTCTCCTTTGCTTCAATTTAAGAGCACCTCTTCTTTTCCTATCTCAAATCCTATGAGATGGGTTTGACCTACAAGTGTAACAAATCATTTGAAAAAGCCTCACACTTCTAGGAAGCAACAGAAAGCACAGATTGGAAAAAAGGAACTAAAGCACTTTTATATTCATAACACTCTAAAAAGTAAAGTTTAGACCTCATATGGAATGTAATTTACAATCTTGGTTACCTACATTAATGAACTTAAATTGAAACAGGTTCAGAGAAATGTCAAAATAATTACAGTAATGAAAAACCAAGCTTATGAAAAGAGGTTAAAGGACTTGACTTATTTATATAAGGAGTCATTTCATTTTGTTAAGCTAAATATTTGGGGCTGTGAAAGATGTGAAAAAGAACTAATTAAATTGGAAGGTAATGCTGGTGAAAAGCAAACAGCTACAAATGGATTATGAGTATAATTCTAGACAGAATAAGAAAAACCATTTACAGTCATGAAGTAAATTTTCAGACAAGCCTATATACAGGGCTGAGGGGACAATTAATTTAATTGCTCTAAGATACTATTTGGTAAAATATTATCTGGGCTGCATCAAAAGAGGAGTAGGTTTCTGTTCAATATTAGGAAGAAATTCTTCATTATGAGGCTGATGAGGCACTGGAACAGGTTACCCAGAGGTGTTGCAGATGCCCCGTCTCTCGAAGTGTTCAAGTCCAATGTTCAAGTCCAGGCTGGATACAGTTTTGGACAACCTGGTCTAATGGAAATTGTCCCTGCTCATTGTGAAAAGGTTGGACTAGATAACCCTTAAGGTCCTTTCTAACCCATAATATCCTCTGATTTTTTGCAGATTCATTTCTGGGATACCTTTTGCCTTAATGGTCACGTGTAATAATTCAGTGTTACTGACACCGCGCTGATTCTCCAAAGTGTCTCCATTTCTTTGCAATACCTCTTGCTTATAACTAAATAGCCCCAAACATGAAGTCAAATCAAGAAAAAACCCTTCCCTCCCCAAGAAGAACTGCAGGGCTACTTAAGGTTATTGAGATCTTATCCAGCAGTCAGCTGATCCATTTGGGGGTTTTTGGCATGCTGGAGCCATTTAGGGGCTGGACAGAGGCTGACTAAGGCTCCAGGGACAGGGTGTGGGGCCATGCACTGTCCCACCTTCACAGAACTCACCCTGCCCCCACACATGCCCTCCCCACCCAGTTATTTTCAGCCACTCTGATTTCCTACATATGTGTATGTGACACTCTCCAATGCTAAAATTGCCTGATACAAGGAAATAAAATGGATAGTTAATATATAATGACTTCATTCAAAATATATAAATTCTAGTGGTTAGTCAGAGGGAAAAAGTCATAAATATGTTTGTCTGCCTCAAGGGCTAAATACAAATGAAAGGAACAGAACTTCTAGCAGTACATTTTCAATAACTGCAGTATTACTTAGCTAGTCCACTTTTTTAATGGATTTTTTTTTAACATCACACAACTTCTAATGATAAGTAATCCTGTGAGACACGTTAACAAACAAAACAAAAATTCATGCTTTTGTAAGAGATTGAAAAATTTATATTTGAAATATCTGTTTTGAGGATATACCTGCCTGATGAGATTTAATATACTGAAAGGGAATAGATTTGTTTGTTTATTTTTAAAAATTTTGTTGAGAACAAAACTGAATTATTCTTTCAAGCATCATAGAAAATTTAATATGTAAGGGCTTAGAAATTAACATTTTGGATTTTATAATCACAGTTTTGCACTGACCAAATTTGTAACATTATTTGTTTAGAAATTTGAACACCTAGTTACTTAATTTTAGAGGCAGAAATTTTAATGGCTAAGCAGAAAACATTAAGTTTTCAGGTCTACTATTTAACTAGAAAATGCCTCATAACATTATGTCACATAAAAGTCCATTATCTCAACATATGTCATCAGAAAGTGGTATTTTATCACTGTAATCTGTTTTCACTAAGAACTGCAAATATCATGTAGACCTGAATCCTCACTGATGACCTGATAAAATGGGTAGTACATACCAGTTCTCTCAACTGCCTTTAGCTGGGAATGAGATTGAAATTGCCCAGGATTTTAAATTTTTTTTCCCCATCAGAAATTGTTTCTCATGCCCCGTGAGCTAACACATTGAATTTTTTTACAATGTAATTGGAAAGAATAATTTTGAGATCTGGTATTAATGCTGCTTCCTTTGTATTTGATAAAAAGCACCATTAAATGCTCATGTTATCAGAATTACTCTGAGAGAGTCTTTCAAAACTTCACTGCTACACATCTGCAGTAATTCTTCAGCCTTCAGCATCATCTTTTGTCCTCTATGTTACTATAAGAAATCTACTTACATATCTGTGTCCTCATCATTCCCATGGCATTACTTATTCACTCACATTCAGTAAGAAATGTTCAATTATATCACTGCATATATTAATGTAGTTCTCTACTATTTCTTTTTAGAAAGTAGTAGTGCATTTAATTATTTTTTATTCTCTATGCAGGATGCCAACATGTGCTGGTACTTCTACAGGACTTTTTGTCCTATAATTCATTGCAAGGAGTTAAATATGTTCAAAGCCTGAAGAAATAGATTCATAGCTATTATACCATCATCCAAGGAGCCTTACAGTCCCTACTCGCTTCCTACCCACAAATCACGTAGTAAGTGTAATGAATAAAATATTTAAATGACACCAGCCTCCACAATTCTCTTTTCATCCAGGAATTAACAGCATTTGAACCTGGGGGAGGATGATGCATATGAAAGACAGGAACCCAGACATATTTTACTTTCTTTTTCACTGCTCTTTAAAAAAAAAGTTACTTTCATAGCAAAATAACTTTCTCCAGCAGAATATATCTGTGATGCTATGTCCATTAGTATTACATTTTCCAAAGGATTAACTCACAGCAGTCACCAAGGAGGCCTTTTACGGGCACAAGGGGTCAGAGAAGAGAAGTGTGAGAGAAGAGTGAATCAGAGGCAGGGGGGGAAAACCATGACATTTACTTTAGAAAGTCATAGAAGTGAAAAGGTATGTGACTACAAATAGCAGATTTTTCTTATTCAGAAATCTTAAAGTTGTAGAATGGCTGGGAGGGACCCTTATACATCATTTATTTCCAACCCTCCTGCCATTGGCAGAGATGCCAAATATTAGTATTAAAATAGTTACATTTTCAAAATAAAGCTGTCTCCTAATGAAGGACCATTTGGTTCTGTACCAGTCAGAGAAAACTCATTTCTATCACAGGTTAATTTTTGTAACTGATTAAGTTTAGTTTAGTCTTAACTTTATATCAATATAATATATGACCAGAGCATGATTGAAAACAGTGTGATTTCAGGCAAATTACAATGGCAACAAACAGAAATAAATTAATCTCCTAGCTGTAAAGACATACCACATTTCATATATTAACATATTAGTATGATATCCTCTAATATGAAGGGAAAATGTAACAGTTGATGACCTTTTGGATACAGATGACTGAACCTTAAAAAGATAAAAAGATAAATAACACAACTTTCAAGGTACCAATAACAATTATATTTCAAGGTAAGCTTAACTAGACAATATATCTATAATAGTTATTAGAAGAATAAGCTCCTGATAAAAGATACCATTTACATGAAAATGACAGACCACTCTCAGCAGGGTAGATTCAGAGGACAGGTTATTAGGCATTATGAAAAATTAATTCCTATTCGTTATGAATTAATTTTTCATAATGCCTAATAATCCAGCCTTTCCAGCAAGGCACATTGTGTATTTGCTATTTAGAGGAAACCAGAAAAGCATATCTACCTTTGACTAGAACTATTTTTAGGGTAGCACAGGAAAAGAAAACTAGACAAAAAGTATTTCATTTTAACAAAAAATAAAGTCATCAAAAGTAAACCAGATGTCAAAAGTGGAACCTGGGCTTACAGAATCATAAAAGTCCTTCCCCCATGAAAACTTGTAGGTCTTCCAGGATATAGTATGGTGCCAGATGTTAAAATTTATCCAAAAATCTCTGGAGGCAGAAAAAAGCAATTATACTTTATCCTACATCTCTCCTGTTTCAGAATCTCATTACCAGAGTTTGCAGAAATGTTTGTGCTGTAAATATTATAGGTGCTACTTTAGGAAAAAAATTGATTGCAGAAAAGTTTTTTTCAGTGATGAGAAAGCTTTGATACATACAAACAGTATAAAAGTAGAAAAGAAAATTATGATTTTATTTACGTGTCTGACTTGTTTGTTGGTATCAGCCTTACTGTTTCATACAGTTTTAATGTTCTTCCATTATGAATCTCCCCAAAGCCTCTGCCTCACAGACATTTATATCTGTGGCTAGTTTCTTTGAATAAAGTCATCCTTTAGCAAAATTGGGAAAATAAATTCAGGTACCATTGAACAAATTAATTTCTTGCACATTCATATTGAGCTCAGTTTCTGCTGGACCTTGTAAATCACTCAAAGGTATATTGTGGTTTGTGGCTCTGAGAACTAAATATGGGGCCCCTCCAGAAGCAATGTGATTCCAGCTTACAAAATGACCTATTTACATCACACCTCTGGAAAGCCTTTTGCTTAAGAGTAGCAAAAAGATAGTCAATTAATTCTGATTCTCTTTATGGCAAATTAGTATGTCAGAAAGACATTTTATGTCTTAAAAATAGAACTTTTTTCAGATATGGGGTAATAGTTGTGTACACAGTCAAGTTTATGTGTTAAATGTAACTCAAAAAAATGAAATTCAGAAAACTGACCATACCACATATACATGAACAATTGTTTTCAGTAACCACAATGTAAACATCGTAGCAATGAATAGTAGATTTCAAGGAGGGAAAAAGGATTTTTTAACTGCCTTCAACATGAGTTTGAACCCTAAATACAGGATTTCGTTACCACTCTTGTTCTACTAACCACCTGCCTGGAAGGTGCCCTGCGGACCCTGAGCACAGTTCAATGATGTCTTCATTTTCTTCTGCTTTCTAATATAAGTAGCACTCAAAATTTAACATCTTATAGGAAGTGCTGCATGAATTTCTATTAACATTTACAGTATTATTTTACATTAATTAAAATTCACAGCACCATTTCCTATTATCTAAATATTTTGCCAAGATCATGATAAAATAATAATACACTTTTGTACAGGGATCAATAAAATTTTTTAGGAGATGACACTTTTTCCTAAGAGACTTAGAGTTAACTACTACAATGAAATCACTAAGAAAGAACAAGTTTTTCAGAATTCAGATAACGTGTCCTTAAATACATTCCTTGAATGGCAACTTTTCTAATGAGATCTGTTATACCAGAGCTGACAGTTGGTAAACCTGGGAGCTAACAAGAAGCAAAAGAATTTTAATGATATCAGAAATCCTAAATTGGCTGAGAAGATCAACAAAGAGAGGTGAAAGGTATTTTGGACAGGTGAGAGACTTTATATACAACTACAACTCTAGAAAACTAAATTCAAAACTCTTAAAGAAACCATCTAACTTCTGCATCACTACTTGTTCTGAGAAAAGAGAAACAATGCCATACTTTGGTCTCTCATTTTTTCCCCTTAAACTGGAAAAATTAGTGTGTCTTACAAAGTATTTTTGAATGTATATAGCAACGCCACCTTTGCCTTTATTTGGGATTGTAGGCAGTATTGATCTGTAAGCAAAAATGCAACTGGAACTTTAGTATGGATGTTTTAACTTTTGGTATTTTATTTTACATATACTATTTTCTCTAACAAAAAAAAAAATTCTTGTTTTCAGAGTAAAACTGTGTTTATTAAATTTTATGTCCAAATTTTTCGAAGACATGAAAGAGCAGGAAAAATCTAGTTCATAGGTAACGTGATTTATAAATTATTAGTTTATTATTTGTTTCACATTTGTTAGCCATCATCTCCTCATTTTCTCTCCATATGCCCAATGTCCTCAAAGATACTTATGGAACATTGAAGAAAAAGTCACAGTAGGAAATCTGTTGTACGACAAAAAGCAGTTGTGTGATGAAAAGTTATATTTGAAACCTAGCTTCACAATGAACTCTAGTGGGAGGAGGGATGTTATGGTAGTAAAGGACAGTTAATTTTTTTAGTTAACAATATTAGTTAGAGCTGAGAAACCTCCCCATTACATTTCTTTTTCCGGTGCTTATAGTTTTGTGAAATGAAAGCTCTTTGGGCTAAGCCTATCCTTGGTTCTTGTTCTTTCTCAGTTCTTTCATTTTATTGATAATAATTTACTATTAACAGTACATTGAGTCATCAGTAAGTTACATATGCTCACAGTGCTTTTGGTTTCCTTTTCTAGTTTTCACTAGATTTCTGCAGTTACATATTTGGGCAGCACTGAGCACCACATGTGAAAATGCAGTATCATTTAGGTGTGTCACTGTGTCAGCTAACCTACCAATTGACCCTATCTCATCCTTGCTACTTTTACGTGCACTTAGTACCAATAGTTAGTCACTAGGGGTCCTATTACCACTTTTTAGTCACTCTTTTGGCAAACAGCTGCTCAAACACAAGCTTCTAGATCCATGCTATTCGTCTGATCCTGCCTGGCCTCTACCTGCTGCTACAGATGGGCAGAGGTTTCTCTAAATCCTGTGTCATATTAGCTATGCAGATGTCCCGACCTGCCTTCATGTGGTGTTCTGGTTCATGTACTCCACATCCAGTCAGCCAAGTAACTTCCAGGCTGAACAAGCCCGACTCTCCCAGCTTCTCAGCCTTTCCTCATTAACAAATTCTCCAGCCCTTGATGGCCATCCTCTGAGCTCACTTCAGTTTATAGATGTCTTTCCTGCATTGGGAAGGGCAAAACTGGGTTCATTATTCTGCAAGTTTTCTCTGTTTATTATAGGAGAGTAATCACTTCCTTCATATACCAACGATATTTCTAACACAGTGTGCCATTAGACTTCATTCCTGGGAGGATGCGGTGCTCACTAATGTTCAATTTGCTGTTCATTGGGATACTCCGGCACTTTTCAGTAAGCCTGCTCTCAAGTTAGTCAGAGCAGCTACTGCAGAAGCTTAGTTCTAATAAGTGTATCTAGCTAACCATAACAACATGGCTTAGACACAAAGATGCTTTCACAGATCATGCTAACATCAAGGTAGATTATATTCACTGCTTGTGAGAGACTGAAATGTTAGGAGTTAATGACTCAACAATTGGCCATTGGCAAAAGCATCAGAGTGCTTTGCTGAGGTTTGCATCCCCCAGCTGAAGGGCAGGTAGAGGGGAGGGTGTGTGGTTGTGAAAGCTCTGATCTGCATGAGTACAGCCCAGGTACGGAGGGTGTGAACCAGACAGAGGACGACCATGCCAAACCTACCTGTTTAGCAACAAGCCAGGGTTTGAGCCAGATAAGGAAAGAAGCTGGTAAGAAGCAGATCCTGCTAGCTGGGATAATGCCTTTTTTATCATGCCAATGTCCTTCCTCACACAACTCCCTTACACAACTGGCTCGGGCGTGAAACTGCTCCCCTACACCCAGGGGAATTTTTGAGACATTCCAATGTCGTCCTGAAGGGGTTCACCCCTTCTGATGAGGCTTACCTAGCTCATCTATGCTGGCATAAGGGGCAGTTGTCATGTCTTAGAAGGTGTTATAAACCATCAAAGTAGCCCCAGACTCATTTTGAGGCCTTCCATCAGAGCACATGGTTCATAGTGCTGCAACCCGGTACAGCTCTCCCACCTGGGCATTCCCACCTGAACCTGATAATGAATATACCTGACAAGGTATATCAACCCATAGGACTTTATATTTTTTGGGCCTCACTGACGCCCAAAGGATCAAGACAGCAACTATCACTTTGACAAACAGATGCTGTGATTGCAGGTCACCTCACTGGATTTGTGGGTGGTGATATCTTTCTACTCTTATTCTTCCTGACTCTTCATTTCTTTATACATTTTCTAAAGTGTTGTGTTTACTATTTCATACTGCTATATTTCTATAAATATCAAGCCAGGTACATATCTCCTTTCCATTGCAACCAAATTGTTCTGAAATAGATCCATCATATATATATATATTATAAATATCAGCCATTTAGGGTCATTTCACTCTAATCCAGTCAAAGAGTTCTATCATTTAAAAGAACCTCAGTTATCCTGCCTTCAGGAGTGGGTCATAACACTACTCTCCCCTCATCCACAAATGCCTTAGAGTTCTGTTTCGGGGCTCTATCTCAAACTGTGTGTGCAATGAGTTGTGCCTTTACAGAAGCAATGACAGCCAGTTTGAAAATGAGACATTGTTTCACGGTGGTTATTATCAATATTATAATATTTCTCCTCTTCAAAATAGATCAGTGCATTTGTTTATATATCTGAGCTTTAAATCAGACTGCGGAACATACATACTCAAAAGTAACCTTAATACAGAATCAGTTCTTCATAATGCAAATTGTCTAACCCTAGAGGTTCAAAACTGAATTTTAAGCAGTGGGTCAGATTAATCTTTAATGTAATTTCACTCATGTCAGTATGCATAACATCAACTATTAATTTGACCTAATTTATTAGGAAGACTGTGGGCAGATTATAAATGCTACTGAGTTTGCACTCTGTATAAAAATGCATTATGTATGATCATGAAGCTGAGTGATTTTTATTTGTGGCCAAAGTAATTTGGTTAAAATCTACACACATGTCTTAAAAAAAAAAGAAAAAAGGAAAAATATTTAATTTATAATGACTCCATATCAGCAGAGCACTTAAAAATAGAGTTCAGGCCAAAGGCTCAAATATTTTTCTCTGTCAGGCCCAATGATTATTCGAAGTTTGGATCATCTAACTCTCTTTTCTTTTCTTTAATTTTACTATCAAGTCTTCATGTAAAGAAAGAGTGCTAATCCACAAGCAAAAAAATAAGGCTAATCTAAAACAGGGAAATTCACCAAAATGTAAAGTCTATTCACTTATGATCTCATAAATATGGGTAAATATTAACTATTAATCTGGGGGCTACTTGTATTTTTTTCATAAAAGGGTGCTATAAAAAACAGGTTTCCAGAAAAAAAAATTTTAAAGGGAGGAAGAGAAGGTAGGATTTTTGGTTGCCTAACTCTAACACAAACAGACAATAAAACAAATAAATGCCAGAATATTTCAAAGAGTACTACAACTATGATATTCAATTTCAGCTTTTCTCCAAAAATATTGGCATAAAGTATTTTTTTCCACATTACTGTAATCTCTTTTTCCTCTTTTATACATGAGACTATAACTTCCATTTCTTTCCCTTTCATTAGCTGAAAGAGATTGGTGCACTTGTCCTGTCCTGCTAAAGGCTTCTCTGCCTCAATTAGGACTAACCTTGAGTTTTGCTAAAGGTAAGAATCCTATAAATTAAAGTCTCAGCTTTTCTCTAAATTCATTATTGTTTAGCAATTCCTTTTTCTTTTTCTTTTCTTTTTTTTTTCCTTTTTCTTTTTCTTTTTTTTTTTTAGTTTAGTCTTTCATCCTTAGAACTCTTAATTGCAGTGACAGTGGATGTTTGTATACTCAAGTACAGAGAAACTGACATAGCTTTGAGAAAATGCTCTCTGTTTCTTCTGCAATACATTGATAAATGTATACATTGAAGTTTAGGTATTTTGTCTGATACCAATGTCCTATATCGTCTTCATAGCTCCTTCTAGCTATTGGTGCAGTTGGGACTACATGATATTTTCTAGATTTTTCTCATGTTTGCCACAAGTTTGTAACACATTTACCTTCCTATGCTCATTTTTTCTTTCTGAGAATATCTAGGATTCACAGAGGGCAAAGTAAATTGCCAGTCTAATTTCAGAGACTAAATTTCTTAAAGCACAGTTCCAGCAATTTCAGAACAAGCAGTTCTGCATTCACAGTGGACATTAGTCACCAGTGCAGCTGAATTTAGAGGATTTAATGCAGATGAATATCACAGCTTGACCTCACCCATATCATAAAGTTCACTCTATATGTCACACTGCTCAGAAGTTGCAGTTACAGAGCTTTAAACTTCCCTGATGACAAATACAGCTTTGAAAATTGAAGGGTTTGAGCAGGTCTTCATTCCTTGCTGAAGAGGCATTCTGTCTTCCAATTAAAAAAAATACAAAAAAGAAGAAAGAAGAACAAACAAACAAACAAACCAACACACAAACAAAACCCCCCTCACATTTTCTTCTAATAATTTCCAGGGAGATAAAATTAAGCCACCTCCCTCTTGTATCTTTTCAAGTCACAACTCATACATTCTCAACTTTAAACTGGCATTCACATTGCTTGTGGGATTAGATACACTGAAGGGAGAAAGTAATTTTAAGTAAGCAGCAGGTGTAATACATGACACTTTTCTGTCTGACTCTGGACAGGAAAAGTTATTCAACATCCCCAAAGTGGTGAGACAGGAAGCAGCAGAAACAGATTAATTTTCTTTGTTCAGTATTTATTATGCTTTCAACCACCTTGAAATACAAAACTGTAAGCACTTTGATTAATGGTCTGTAAGATTGTCCACTTTTGTTGCTGCTTCAGAACAGAATCATGGTGTCTTTAGTTCTAAGATATTTTGTAACTCCTTCTAGGAGTTGTTCTTTCATGGCTCAAACCAAATACCTACTTCAAGAAGAAAAATATATTTTACTATTAATTAACCCAGTCTGTCTGTCTGTTGGACCCCTATTTTAATTTCAAGTTAAAATCAATAAGAGGACAGTATCTGTGTGCAGCAATAGTGTTGGACCTTGAACAGAAACGTAAGCTTAGAGCATCTTCACACAGCTATGAACCAGTAACTCAAGCTTTAACTTCAATTGCATTTAAACTGTCAGACTGGGTCTTCCAGTTCTACTTTAAAAGCCCACTACTCTCTCTGGGACAGCAGTGTGCTAGTGTAATGCTAAAACCCCTTGTAGTTTTAGGGTAGATTTACCTAAGTCTACTCTATTTCATCTGCCTCCTGCCTGGGGCCTTTAGTCTCAGGCAGCTTTTCTTTCAATGCTGCTCCTCTTTTGTGCTACATGGTGGTGAAAATATAATGTCAGTCCTGGTTTGTCACTTCATAATCTTTCTAGTAACTACTAGAGCACTGAAAAACCCAAAAGTCTCCATGGAGTTAGAAGACAGAAAATACTTGAAAATTAGCAACAATGACCACATTTGCCTCGGCAAAAGCAGGAAAACCTAAAATTTTCCTGAATGATATGAAAGCTTTTCTAACATTTTTTTCCCTATACCACCACTACATCTGAATACAGATTGTTCTACACCTGAACCTCTGAATTCAGTTAACAATCTATATCAAAGCAATTAGTTCAAAAACAGCAGTTGGCAAGTGTCAGCTCCTCAGCAACAATAAAAGATTATTTATTGGTTAGCACTTCTCTCTTAGAAATGTTCACAGGGACATTTCATGTTTTGTCTGTCGTGTTTCTGTTTTCCTTTAGGGTACCAGCACTAAAAGAAAACAGGCAATATCAGTAGGTTTATTTTTAGTTTGTAAGTTTGTATTATATTTTAGAAGCAGAAATCAAATTATTGCTACATCACCGATAAATTTTCGATTCTGAACTAGCTTAGACCCATATTTTGACATAAGATTCCATGAAGTCTGAGGCTTATACCCAGACAAAAACAAACAAAAAACAAAACCACCCAAAAACTCCCAACCTAGTTAATTTCCTTTGTTTAAGCAGTTTAATGTAATTACTATTACTGATATTGCAAAAAGATAATGACAGACAACATGTTTTGAAAAAAGGGCTTTTACCCTTTATCCTGATTTCAGTGAAAAAATTATGTATGTGCAGCTCTGCTGAAACCTGATTTGATTGATTTTTAAAAAATGCTCCTTTAGCTGCACTCATTACTTTAAGAAGGAAAATTCTGGATAGAACTCTTCAAAAGTAGGTTCTCATAATTTACATCTCTCATGCGTGTAGAAAACTTGCCTCGTAAAATAATGACAGGCAAAACTTTGTCCGTAAAAAATTAAAGATCATGTCTAAGTAATTTAATGGGAGTTATATGCTGTTGAATATTCAAATATGATGTGTTTTGATTGATTATTTGTTTTAAATGTGGTTTTTTTAAGTTCAAAAAGAAAGAATCATTTATAGCCATATTTCAGACGGTGATATTGCTGTGAAATTTTGACATCCTTTCTGTATTTACCCATAGGTCTCATCCATTGCAATTCTCAGTCCTATTTGTAATATTCTTTCATATCACTCTACCACTTCATGTTCTTGGAAAGAGCACCTTTATAAGAAATTATAAATTATAAGCATACTATTGTGATGCTCATGTTTGCCTCAGCACACACACCAAGATGGGGATTCTTATTTTAAGGTACGCCATACCAAAATTCTCAGTCACAGAGAATGTACTATGATCTTGCTAACTTTTTCCTCTGATTAACTTCATTGTCGAGGGGGAAAAGAGAAGGATCCTGTTTTGAAACTGCCAAGCTTTAGTACAGCATACCTTGGTTTATGTTCCAATTTCATACTTTAAACGCTCCTGTCCCCACTCCCATCTATTTTTGCATCTAAAGATATCAAAATTCTGAGCCACAGATTACAGCATCTTGTCTCTTCTGAATACAGGCAACCTTTGCCTACAGCAAATGGTGTTCCCACACTGTTAGACTTAATTCAGTTCAAGGACTGCAGCATGCTTTGGAGTTACAAACTTTGGTCACCATAGCAGGCAATATGCCATCACACTTTTAGAATTCAGGTCTCAAGCATGTGTCACTTCCCATTGGTTCTTTAATTGATGTGCTACCCTAAATTAAGATGTCTGCATGATATCTCAAGGGTAACCTTTCTGTAGTGTCATAGCAGTACTGTGTTTTCCTATGCAAAGTATTTAACTCGTGCTTGACAGATTGTCTTGCTGACTAACTACTGAAACTGTAAACTTTGTGACCACTCGCAAACCCTGTAGTTATAAATTTAGACTATCTTTGCTAATGTGCCTAGGAAAAGTAGCATATTCTGGTTAAAGCAACTCATTCTAACGAGAAGGTGTGGTCTTACACATAAATTACCACAAAACTTTCCCTACAGAAAAGAAAGTGTATGAGAAGAAAAAGATGCTATTCTGCTACTTAATCATCCTGTGATAGTAGTCCCTGGATACAAATTTATGTGACAGTAGTCCCTGGATATTAAATTTAAAATGTGTGTCAATATGCATGTCTCCTTTGTTGTTGAAATTAAGAAAAAAAATCAATTTCACAAAGAAAAGAGAAAAAAAGAGAAGAGCAATAGCATATTAACAGCACACCACTGGAATAAAGGATGGAAATCTAGACTTTATCAGCCTTTTTTTCTTTCAATGTCATTTAAATTGTCATTAAACATCTTCCAAAGCATACGTCAGAGACAATAGAATGCTTAAAATTGATTTGTACTTTTTTAGTAAAGGAGAGTTGCTAAAATTACACAAAAAAAAGGTAAATAGCCTTTGATGAATATTCTTTCTTTTTATTACCAGTATTAAGGGTATACACAGAGCTTACAAATATGAGCTTACAATTTATAATAGGATTTCCACTTTTGCTATAGATCAATATGGACACTAAGAAAACAACAGCCTTCAAAATATGCTCCATTGTTTCCATTGTTTTGAAACAAGAGGTTAAAAGTCAGTCTTTGAAATCAATGATAGTGGAGAATAAAGAATGTGGATACTCCAAAGCTCCCAATAACAGATATTAGAAGATAAACTCTGGCAACTTGGCATGGAAGTTGAGCAAAATCACAGGATGGGAGATAAAGTCCATATACCTCTACTGAAGTAAACATAAAAAACATTATTTCTGTCAGTGGCACAATGTTGTTTAGAAACAATTTTTCCAGATACACTTGACATTCTTACTTAAGATTATACATTTGATTGACAATGATATTTATCATCCAAGGTTTATTATCTTTCATATCTGTAAGGCATTTTGTTTAAGAATAAATTAGATATGCTATTAAAGAGATCGTACTAAATCATCAAGAAAGTGTTAAGAGAGTTTTACAGTCTTGAAAGAAATTGTGTTAATTCAATATCACTACTGCCATTGTACTTACATTTCTTAATTTTTTTTTCACTTTTTGAGTTAGTTGATAAAGCATTCCCACAAATCTTGCTTTGCACAGGACTTTTCTTAAACCACCACTGTCTCTGCTCAACCCTGCATAACCTTACATTCTTGCAACAATGAATTTACTGCTTTCAGCTCTTCATAGATTTATAAAACTTAAAGAGATGATATAGAAGTTTTAATATGAAGTTTCAATTCACACAATTTATAACTATACAGTACAATAAATTTGCCTAATAATTATTTTTGTCTTATAGCTTCTTTATTTGGTGCCATCTCTTTCCTTCATACAATATAGTAATTACATCAAACAGAAATGTAGATTATGTGTGCCATAGAAAAATTGGCTTTGGGAGGGAAAAACAGAACAAAAAATTTTATTTCAGTAACACTTATTTCTCATTTTAGGAAATGCAGCAGTTTTTCTCTGTTATGTACGATAAATGTTAGATATCTCAGGTCAATCAAGGGGAAAAAAAAACAATGAAAGAAAAATAAGTCAAGATCTATTTCAGCACAGGAGCTCAAGTCTTGAATGTGTTTAATCTAAGAATGGATTAACCTTCCGTAGTTTGGAATAACTGTGATATATTATCGATACTTTTTCTCTGCAAATTAAACAGATAAAGAACCATGTTATCTACTCATTCTGAACTCCTAGTGTATACAAGACATATCTATGAAGTTAAAATTATCATCAGGAACTAGTATTATTGTGCAAAACATTCCAGAAGTCACAATATTGGCAGTTTTTGGAAGTAGCTTCCTCCTGAAATAGATAAAGCATGTGTAGAAGAATATCTCCTTGAGCGGGGACACAGAGTGTTTTTACAGAAGTTGGACAATCCAGCCTTGTCCAAATTGCAGCCTAATTGGGGCCTGCAAAGGCCTGTAAAGGCCTGAATCTGTGGCGCAGTTAAAATTAGTCTAATCTATGTTTTTTGTAAGTATGCCAATTATAGAGTGTGTTAGAGACAGGTTGAGAAAATGAGCCAATTAGGCAGAACCTTAGTGACAATTGGTATGTAAACTATTTTATCATACATAAGAGATAAGCACAACAAATAAATGGGATTTCGCCATTTTCACTGCATCAGTGCAGGCGTCTTCTTCTCCCCCATCTTTGCCAGCTCCTCGTTGAAGGTACCCTGTGTCTTTTCTACTAGCATGCATTATAATGACTTCTAAAACTGAGTTTTCTGAGAACACCATTAATAATGTTTCTGTTAGTGCAGGAATTTTACTTTTAATAAAACTATATGGCATTCATCTGAATCTATACTTGCAGTATAATGCATATCTTGTTCTTTACACATTGTACACCATTTCTGAAAACAATTTTGAGAGGTTATAAATAATATTGGTTATCGTAGGATTTGATGCACTGAACACCACACAAGACTGCTGAAAAAGTCTATTAGTGCTAAATATATACGTATACGTATACGTATACGTATACGTATACGTATGCATATACATATACACATACACATACACATACACATACACATACATATACATATACATATACATATACATATACATATACATATACATATACATATACATATACATATACATATACATATACATATACATATACATATACATATACATATACATATACATATACATATACATATACATATACATATACATATACATATACATATACATATACATATACATATACATATACATATACATATACATATACATATACATATACATATACATATACATATACATATACATATACATATACATATACATATACATATACATATACATATACATATACATATACATATACATATACATATACATATACATATACATATACATATACATATACATATACATATACATATACATATACATATACATATACATATACATATACATATACATATACATATACATATACATATACATATACATATACATATACATATACATATACATATACATATACATATACATATACATATACATATACATATACATATACATATACATATACATATACATATACATATACATATACATATACATATACATATACATATACATATACATATACATATACATATACATATACATATACATATACATATACGCATGTATATATGTTCACCAGGACGTCCAGGTCGTTCTCCACAGAGCTACTTTCCAGCAGGTCACTCCCAGACTGTACTGGTGGAGAAGATTGTGCCTCTCCAGGTGCAGGACTCTGCATTTGCCTTTGCTGAATTTCACACAGTTCCCTGCCCATCTCTCCACCCTGTTGAGGTCCTTCTGAAGGGCTGCACAGCACTCTGGGGTATCAGCCACTCCTCTCAGCTTTGTGTTGCCACTGAACTTGCTGGGGAGCCATCTGCCCTCTCATCCAAGTCACTGATGAACAAGTTAAACAGTACTGGCCCAGTAATGGACTCTGAGGGTCACCACAAGTGACAGGCCCCCAGTTAGACCCTGTGCCACTGACTATGACACTGGGATATGCTGATCAGCCACTTCTCACCCCATGTCACTGTCCACTCAAACCAGTCTGCACTTCCTGAGTTTGCCTATGAGGATATTGGGAGAGACAGTGTCAAAGGCCTTGCTGAAGTGGAGGTAAAAAATATCCACTGCTCTCCCATCATCCATTCAGGTAGTTTTTACACCATGGAAGGCAATGAGGTTGATCAAGTATGATTTATCTTTGATGAATCCACGCTGACTACTCCCGATCATCTTTTATCATCATGTCATACATTAAAAGCTGAAGATGAATGAGGGAATAAATTCAGTCTAGTAAGTTCTAACAAATAATGTCAAAAACTTAAATTATAAGGTAACTTCTGTAGGGTCCCAGAGTTTCTTAACTGAACTCTGCTGCTACTGAACCACTTCCTGAGTAGTAATCACAGTATTAACAGAAGATGTTGGGAATAGAAGACCTTGTGCCAAAGTATTTGTGCTTGTAAAATGTATCTACACTTATAATTGCTTAGAAAATAAATAGTATACATATTCTTTTACACCTATTCAGTCATTTATGTGTCCACTATCTGGATGAGATTGAAGCTGGAAATGTCTATATCCAGACATTGAACTCAAACATTCAGCCTCAGAGATAACTAGAAAATGAACCGGTACAAATTCTAAGGTTTTTTCTAACCTTTCTTCATACAAAAAACATTCTGAGACAAATTGAATTCTTTTATTAAAATCTCTGATCTAAGAACACAGCCAGTTTTTATTTGGGTTTCAAGATCATACTTGTATGTCTTGGATGCACCTCTAATTACAGGTTTAAATGTTTTAAAAGAAAACATAATTTTAAGCTTTTAAAGAAAACTTTAACCATGATTATGTAAAACTTCTAGTTTCTTGTCTTTCTATTAAGGAAAAAATGTATTAGGATATTACCCATTGATGTATTCAGACTCTTAATGTGCTGTAGCATGCTGTACTGCACAAATTGTGATAAGGCTAACCTTTTGCATTAATCCATAACACTTTCTAATAGGGTGACTCTATTTGCTAGTCTTCACACCAGAATCACCCTGGAAATCTGATGCTGCACAACATCAGAAGTAGAGTACATTAGAAAAACCCACTCTTTTTGCTTAGCAACCATTTGAGAAAGTATATATATTTTAACATTATATACAGCAAAAGGTCTTTAAAGTCAACATTGTTAAAATATATAAAATGGTATTAAATTATATGTAGTAGATCATACAACTTGATTTTTTTCCTTCTAGGTGAACTGATATATATTAGCTAAAAAAAAATCTCTTATGATTTAATGCAGTCACTAGTGAATACAATTATTAAGACTTCTGTAACAAAACCAGTTTGTGACTATTCAACAGTAGCACCCATAGCACCATTCCACAAATGCTCACTAAAGTTCAGTGTGGCAACTTTGACATGCTTTCCAGTAGTGGAATCTCAAACTCCAATTTAGCTCAGTGGAAGAGCTGGGAAACTTCAGCTTCATGTACTCACGGACGCGTGCAGGCGTATGTCATGGTTTGGGAACGGGACACCCCAATTTAGTGCTCCCACTTAGACTCTCCAAACCATAAGTCACTTGCTCACTCCCTCTCCCCCTTTGTGTTGCCTTCAGCAGAAAATGACAAGAGCTAAAGCTTAAGCCTTAATCCTTGCAAGGGAACATAGATCATAAATCCAAGTTTATCACAAACATTTCTGCTATACAATATTAAATTTATAATGGTAAAACTTAGTTTTCAATTAGCTTGATGAAAATTGTAATCATCCTGCCTGAGTGATTAATTATGTCATACTTCATTTTTGTTTATTATAGTTCATAACATTTTTAAAAAGCAGATTTAAGTAATCTTTTCTGTCAGTAATGAATTGGGGACAGACTCAGGGAGAGCACTCAAGAGAATCAGCAGTTCCACCTGAGAGACTAGGCACTACTTTTTATTCAACTCTCTAGTTCTCACATTCATCAAGCGATAGAACTGTCAGCCATTAAAATTTGCATTTCCAGTATTAGCTAAAGAAGCAAATGGAAGAAGAACAGGGACCACAAAAGATCAGATTTCAAAATGTATTCTATTGTGGCATGGGTTTCATTTTGTATGAATCTTGCTCACATTTTAAGCAGCATGATTTTCTTGAATTGGGTGCATGGGTCGTACACACAACACTAGAGAGTCCCTAGGGTGGGACCTATAACATGCCATCTGTGGAATAGCAAAGGAAGAAATTACATAATAATTAGTAGATTCTAAGTAAACATTTCAAAAACATGGCAGCTTCCTTTGGTTCACTTTGGTTAGCTAGAGATGCTCCCAGAAAGAATTTCCATCATATGAGTGTGTTTTGGATTTTGTTTTTTTTTTTTTTAAACGAGAATTAGGATTGTTGAAAAACTTAGAGCACAGTAAAGTTGTAGTTGTTATCATTTTAATGGTCTGATGGATTTGTGTGAAACTTTAATTGCTTTTTCTCTAATTGCATTAAGAAAATGTCATGATTATCTACATAAGCCATCCAGTGTTCCGCAGGATCTTCTCTTTTTTTTGCGAAGCATAACAGTTGTCAAGCAAAGGCAAATGAATGGCAACATTAATATTCTTGACATGCTGCAATATTGTGATGATGAATGCCATAAAAGAGACTGTAAATAAAAAAATTAATGAAGCAATATCATAAATGGAGGTCATGGGTGTTCTTTCCCCCTCCTTCACTGTTATTAGTGAAGCACTTAAGCATGTCCTTAGCTTTAGGTATGTGAGTAGTCCCACTAGTTAATAGTACTATTCACATGTTTAAAATTAAACATTTACATAAGTGCTTTGCACACTTGAAGACTCTAAGTGAAACGATTTACCAAAACTGAACTCATCTTGGTTTTAAGAACAAGAGCAATGACATGAAAATTAGTTTTCAAGCCCTATGTCATCAGCCACTCTGACCTACCACCTAGAAAAGCCCTGGTGACAGGTCGAATAATAGCCAGAGGTCACACTGAAAGTCTTTTATTATAACCACAAAATGTTTTGGTTTTTTTTCTTATTCTGAAGACACTAACTCACAACAGAAAGTTTTCTTGGCAAGGAGAAATGCTGAGGAGCAGGAACTGTAGAACTGTAGGCTTTTTACTTTGGTGGCAAGTAACTGTCACTTTGTACAGGACGAGATCTGAAAGGTTATGCTCCAGAAGGCAGCCCCAGAGAGAGATTCCTGCGTTTTTGATGCTCCACTGAACATTCTCTTGATCCCCCTGAAATCAACAACTTCATTAAAATCTTGTTTTCATGTTAGCCTTTCATTACTATGGTAACATTTATTGCCATAATATTAACTAGCAGATATACATACCTGCTAGGGGACTACAGAAAAGACATATGTATTGCTTACCTGAGTAATTGAGCATCTCATTCAGAAATGAGAGGTCCAAGGAAATTAGAGTCTGACTAGCAAGGATGGAGACAGTGCCAAATTTCTCCTGTGTGGCTCTTCTGATATCCTTCCTTTCCTGAGTAGTCTTAGTTCTTGAAAAGTTGACCCTAGTAAGAACTTCCCTTTTTTCTAGTGATATTTCAGAAACCTGTTTTTCAATTTGACACATAAAAGATGTCTTTGTTCTGACAGAATCTAAATGCCTACACATTGTATATATCCTCTATAAAATTCCTTAATTAAAGTGCTAACCTTTCAATATACATATCATTTTTGAGCACTGTAACAAATATTTATTAGTTAAAAAAAAAATTGCCATTAAAGTAACTGTTAAGGATCTCAAGAAAGACTATTACACCACTAGCTACTCATTGTTTTCATTATTGCAATACACTGAATTTCCAAAAGGATGTAATGTGTTCCTCCTCCAAGAATGATAGTCCTGCTTGTGCTTATTCTGTTGCACTCCTCCAGGTAAAATAGACTTTTGGAAAACAGCCAGATGGTCTTTGCAGATTTGGTGAGCCTTTGGGCTAGTTAACTGTAATAACATGAAGGTATTGGTTGTCAGACCTTTAATGGGTCATGAAATGCATAGCTCTTAGACCTGCAGTTGTCATTCACAGCCTGAGTCAATCATTCACTAGGAAACCTTATAAATATAATTTGGCACCAAAGGTATTCTTAATATTCTTAATATTCTTATATTCTTAATAGCATTTTAAAAGCTAATCTGAGTTGATTTATTTAAGAAATCCTCAAGAAAAAATATACATGTGGAAATAAGTGTTTTTAACTAAATCTTGTTTCTGTTTACCCAATTATAATACTGTGTAGCTCCAGGGAAAAAAAAAAAAAATAGATGACTTGTCTTTCAGATTTTACCTCATTTGTAAGAGATTTTTTTTACATGGAAAGCTGTTATATTGAAAGTCAGAATGAGGCTCTGTAACATTTCATGCTCAACTTTAACAATTTTAAGTTGCAAACTCTTTCTCCTCTCATTTTATAAAAACATCTTATCCAATGTGGCTTGATATCCCATGCCTCACATCCCACCCTAGGTCCTATTTATATACAGAACACACTTCAGCTTCAGATTTCATCATAGGACCACTATTATGGGCTCCAAGAAAAAGATGATATTCACACATTCAGGGAACAGCTGGCAGATGATGTTTTTAAGTTGGTGATGCTTGAAACTTTTCTTCAGAATATCTCTGTGAATTAGCTCAATTTTAAACCACACAGAAAGCCAACAAAGATATTAAAGAGGAGCATATTCACTAGGACTGACCTAAGTCATCATGGCTCATTGGGGTATCTGACTTGGAGCAGCTGAGGTACCAGGCTCTGATTTTTGACATTACTGCTGTAGTAATTCTAGAAGTGCAAGCATTGTGACCAGTAGTAAATAATGATATATTATACAGAGGTTATTCAACGACAAGATAGTTTGAAAAAATGTTTATTTTGATCATATTCTCAAGGACATGTCAGGTGCTATTTAAATTGTTACTTTACAATGGCAGTTCAGCAGTTTTATTTCAAATTTCTTGGTGTAATCTTTCAGCTGGAAAGGAAGCAGAAAAGACATAATATAAAAAATTTCCTCTCTAGTACTGTATGGAGTAGTAGTAGTATGGTGCAATTCTACTATTATATGTATAACCAATCAGGCAAATCATGAGTTTAAAGTTTATGAGTTTCAAAATTACAAAAAAAAGTATTTAAAAGGAAGAACAATTGCTGCAATATACAGCTTTTCTATCATTCACCCTTGCCATTTTTTTAGTTTTCACCTAAAATTATGTCCCTAATGTCAAATATCAACAAATGGTAGAATTTAAAAAAATATATATGAAGAAAAATCTAATGAGTTGGAACTTGTATACTCTTATTTTGAATTTTTTTTTTCCAGAGTACTTCTTCCCACTTCTAGTTTTTCCATTTTCTTCTTCATTTGACACTGGAAATGGTTCAGTTTGCTTTTTCTTTCCTATTCCCAAAATTTAGCTTGGGTACATGCTAAATTTAAAGAAAATACACCATTAATGGAATCTATGAATTCACTCTTCTGTTAATAACTAACTTTAAGATTTCATTTTAGATTAACATCCATTAATTAGATGTATTTTATACATGCTGGGAATAAGACAGGAGAAAACTAAAATTGTACCTATCAATATTTTCACTGAAAAAGATAGAACTGAACCGAAATCTTATTTTAGAATTCCACCACTGAATTCAAATATTTTTGAGTTTTTTATAATACTTCTGTTATAATACACAACTAGCTAAAGGATTATTAAAGTTATAAAATTGTTTTTAAAATATGCATGTTAGTTTTCCAGGTAAAACATCTTCTACTCCTTGATGACTGGTTAAAATGACAAAACTAAGTTTTCTCATATGAAGTAATTAAAATTATATCTTTTTATTTATAGCTGTTTAGGGGTTAAAGCCGATTATTGAAATATGCTTAATTTTCTGTGACAGAGTACTTATTTATTTTATTTGTACTCATATGTTCAACATAATTTAGACTACTTAGATGTAAGATTAGTGAAGATTTGATCTGAGTCTTAGAAGTTCACTAGTTTTATTTAGTTAGGTAGAGAAATCTTTAAATCAAGCAACATCAGGCCTTTAACATATACCATATACAGTGTCTTCACTGCCAAGCAGTGTTTTTCTGTCAGATGAGTTTTCCTGACTTTTTTTCTAGCAACAACCAAAATAAAAAATCTTTGTCAATCAAACATAAGGAAAAAAAAAAATGGAATGAGTTGATTGATGTAAAAAAAAAGGAAAGCTTTTTGTACTGAGATAACACAGGCTGAGATTTAAAACTGGAAATCAGGATATAGTAACAACTGAAGTAGACAGAAAGTTTGGAAACTCTAAGAACATCATGGCATTCACACAAATATGTGAAGTGACTGGAATGAAAGGACAGTAAAGTACTTTACTAAATGTTTTTCCAGAGGCTAGTGTTGTTTTGTTGTGGGTTTTTTGTTTGTTTCTTTGTTTATTTGTGGGGTTTTTTTCTTGTACAGCCCTGATGCAGATCTCACCTCATTCTTTCCAAGTCACCCCCATTTGCTGCAAGGATGATTGGAAGCACTCAGCCATGACCCATCCCTTAATCCACTGGTGGAAAGAGACCTCTAAACCCTCACTTCTATTTTTTTCCCCTGAAAACTGCTAGTGAGATCCTTCTTTTGTCTAAGTAGACAATAATTGAAGTCTGCTAAGTTGAAATTAACAGAGATAGTATCAAAACATGTAATTCTAGTGATTATCAGTTGCCTTGAAGTCCCTAACACTTGATCTTGGTCTCACAGAAAAACACACCTATTGCTATTTATGAAACTGAAGCTGCCACATCAAGTTCTCTGACTAATGCAACAGAACTTCAGTTGAAAGCTTTTTGCACATGGACACTGCAGGGCTTTGGAGATATTTGTCTCTAAATCCAAATGTTATGACTAAGAATGGAGGTAACTGATCATAGATATTCAAAAATTTCAGCTTCACCCAGTTGTTCCACCTCCTATTTCCTGTATTATTGTATGAATGGTGTTCTCTTCCTTGCAGCTATGTTATATTTTTAGACTTTAATCACATTTTAACAATTGTTACACACATACCTTCTGACTCACTATCTCAATTTATCTTTTTTTCCAACAAATAAAATTTCCCATTTGGACATTAGTACTTTCTCACAGCTCTCATAGACTTGGGCTTATTACCCATTGTTTTTATAACAATTAATCTTTATCTCTCTAGATTTTTCTTTTGAAGTGTTTTTAGAAATTTATAAAGAAAATTTTTTAATACTCTTCATGATGTATGTTTACTCTTAGTTTAACGATATTAATGCCTAAGCCTTGAGTGGATGGGTGGGCACCCATACTGTTGATATTTTGGCACAATCTCCAGGACATTTTTGACCTGGAGGATCTAGAAGCCTCTCAGAAGATGTTTGGGCATAGGCAGTGCTTAGACTAATTGGGCTGTATGTGTCAGAAGCCATGTCATCCCTCTTTATTGACATGCTTTGCTGTGATTATAAATCTATGCAGTGTGAGATAAGGATTTACCAGAGGTGACCATTTTCATCTATTTACACTTCCCAGTGCAAAGTCCCCAGGAGTCCACTGGACATCCAAAACAGGATGTATTCCAAAATCAACTTAATCAGTACCAACTAGAAGGAAATTAACCCTTTTCCTCATTAGGCTTACTGTGAGTTTCTGGTCTTAGGGCTCCCCAAATCCATAGAACATAGATATCCCTGAAGATTTTAATTGGACCTTGTAAAATGGCTGGAAAGAGGTGTGAAATCAGCATTGCAATTTTCTACACCATTAATCCTAAATAATATCTCTGATGACAGCCTTATGGGATATTTATAGAAATTTAATTGTAATTCAGAAGCAGTCCAGCAGATAAAAGGACTGGTGTTAACTCTGTTTCAAGTCTGTGGAAAATCATATCTAAATAGCAGGACTGTAGCATAATTCAGGTTGGAATTGTCTTGGGAAGTTATTTAGTCCCAACTTCTTGAAATAAGGTCAGCTTCAGGTCAAACCAGGTTAATTAGGTACCTTAAATGAAAATTATGTTGGGTTTGTTTTTCAGTTCAGTTTCCCTTCTTCCCAGAAATCTTTCAACTGAGATTGAAGCAAGAAACTATTCTTTTTCATTTTCTCATAGCATTATTAGTAGTTTATAAAAATAAGTAATTCTGAATACTTTATATTGCTACTATTTTGACACAAAGTAAAAGCAAAATAGTATCTGTAATACAAAACCGAAATTCACCTGCAAAGTGTATTTCTTCATAAGTCTGGGTTTTCTAAAAACACCTTAATTTATTTCTCCTTAATCTCAGTCATTTGCTGAAAGTGTTACAGTCAATACACCATGTTTTTATGAGAATTTATTTTAAGGATAAAATAGCTAGTTACTTGTTGACACATTGCCTGGGGTATGCTTTTATAGTCACTTGGAAAAGCATTTTAAGCAAAGACATTGAGAAGAAAAAAGGTAGATGAGAAAATCTTTACCTACTGAGATACTAGGTGCAAGTACTTCAGTAAGAGAAAGAGGGAACAATGTACAGTACAAGGCTAATTTTGAATATCTCCTCAGGTACATAAAGTACTGACAGAATCTTTTGAATGACATTGTTCCACTAAATGTATGTTGCTTTCAAGGACAACTGCGGATGTATTATTTGCAAATCTGTATTTTTACTTGTAAAACAAAAAAATCCCAACTAAACAAATTAACAAAAGACAAACAAAACCAATCCTGAACCACTGCTCTTTTGGCTATGTGATATATAAAATATATAGTTTACAGATGCTTTTTGGATTTTATTTGCACTGACCCCAAGACAGTGTTAGTGTTATTAAAAAAAAAATTAAAAATATTCTTTTAAATTGTGTTTAATTAAATCAGATAAAGATTTCCCAAAGTGGAAGATTTACTGCAGAAGAATTCTGTATTATACCATATAACAATGAGGCATTCACATCCATCAGTATAGTGCTTGCATCAACTCTTACAGATATAAATGGATTAAAGTGAAATGTCATTGAAGAAAAAGAATATTTCAAAACAGATAATTCATCATGGTTTTAAACTGTCTGGCCAGGGGACAAAAAAATAACATGAGTTTCTGAATAAAACCTTTTATTTACTCTAATGATAGATAATAAATGGTGTTCCATTTTAGAGAAATTATCTTGGCCTGTCAAAACTTTCTATAAAAAGCTTAGTCATTCTCTGGATAGATTTAGGCAGTTCTAATAGGGCTACAAAGACAAACCAGGACATGGTGATTTTCAGCCCCATACTTGGAATCCTCTGAACTCCATTTTGGATCTCTGGATAGAAGATACTCAAACAAAACTGTGTAGAAGCTTGATTCTAAAATTTAGGAAAAGATTTTTCAAAATCTTGAAATAAAGATTTAGGGAAGGATGTTCCTTTAATTTTCCATTTTTCTTAGCCATAAACAAAGGTTCTTTTTCGGACTGAAAGTACAAGAAGTATAGCACAAAATGTCATTTACACATTTCTTGAGCTTAGGGCTATTCATCAGAAGGCTGTTCATCAGTCTTCATATATCACAGACATCGTATTTTCAGCAAATGTAAAGTGATTCAGGAACAATAAAATTATACATCCTCAACATAATTTTAATACAAAAAGATCTTGTGGATCTTTATAGAAGTTAAAAGGTTTATTCAAATCCAACAATATTATTTAATGCAAAAATATGCAATTCAACACTCAATAATATATAATGCTATGGCCAGTTTCACAGGAAAGAAAAACTGTGCTGGAGTGCTGTCTTTACAACTTAATAAACTGAGGCAAAATAGATGTTAAGAAATTCACTCCAAATCACACAACAACAAAATATAATCAGGTAATTAAAAAAAAAAACTCAGAAAGTAATTTATTTGGGATGTGCACAGCCTTAAAAATCAGACTAGTCTCCTCCACTTGCACTAGAAGTAGCTTCTCATAGTAACTTTGTGAATGATGAAGACATACTTTATGCTGAGGTCATATGAATGCTTTAATGTCTCTTAATGTTTCTTATGTCCTAGAGGCTAGGTCCCACCAACCAGTTAGTCCCTCATAAAACATTTCTTCTACTCAAAATGCATACTGGCTGTTCTTCCACAAATGTCAGAATGATTATACAATGTATTTATGTAGACTACAAGAGAAATTAGCATGGCCCTAAAAGATCTCTTAAGGAATGAATTCAAAAGCCTGAGACTCCTGAATTTTTTTTCTACTGGGACTTGAGACCTAGCTGTGAGTAAGGGTCTTCTTTTCATTCTTTGGATTCTGGGATTCCCATTCACCAAGGCTTCAGTTGGGACTTGCCCTAAAACCTAGTTAAAGCTGCCTGACCTGTGAGATGTCTCAGTTGTAGATTCTTTGTTATGTATTTTTTGCAATTCATTACAGACAGAATAGAATATGACAGAGAACAAACACTCTTGAGTTTATTTTAAAAACAAAATTAAGAACAAAACAAATCAAACAACAACAACAGAAAAAAAAATCTGTGTGGCTTTTCTGCTGGCTAAGGCACAGGAAATCCTAAGAGTTTGACTCCTTTTTCTGCCACAGAATTCACACCAGATGTTGTGAATTCATCTGTGGGCACATTCAAAATATGAATGAGGACTTTTTTTTTTCACTGTAATACAAATCACACTCTTTATACAAGAGGTACACAGAAAATTTACCTAGAAATGAAAGGGCTGTCTTGCAGCCTTTTTTGTCTGCAGCAAAAAAATAAGATCAGGGTAGCAAGGATAATATAGTTCAGTCTGAAATATATGAAAAGATATGAGAGGGGCACTGTGAAGGGCTTTAATCAGTAGGGTTCTGGTCACTATACAGTCTGCAAGGAAAATACTTGAATGCAATCCCTCATTTTCCTGCCAGGGAAGACAGCTGGCTCACTCAAGAGTAGAATCTGAACATCAGCTGACATATCAGAATATGGGCAACTGGGGCTTGGGTCTGAAGGAAAGCTGGAATCCACATTAGTATAAACATGTAGCAGCTGTGCAGCCAGCTCTAGCATAGGTTAAATTCTCCATAAAATTTGCAATTGTGTAAGTTTGTGCAGTTGAATAATTTTGACTTTGAATTTCTTCTCTCTCCTTTTCGTACTGAAAGAAGAGAAGGTCTGAAGATTGCACAAAATGTGAACTCCTAAAGCAATTGCCTAAAGCAATTCACTGGGTAAAAAATGCAAATAATTTGGCTATGTGACTAGAGCTTTCAAGACAAATTACAGAGAAAATTACATTTTCTTTGAAGAGAAAAAATCCTAAAACAATATTGAAATAACATTAGTGAGAGTAAGTGCCTGAAACAACAGAGGTGTTCAAAATGCTATCGAATAAAAGTTTAGCTGTAATCAATGAGAGAAAAAGATCTTGTGTTTCTACAGCTTGGAGCAGGTCCTGTTTAATTGAGTAAATTAGAAAGTATATCTTTTTGCCTTAGAATCTAGGCAGAAATTTGGAGAGAGTGCGCAAAACCAGGATACTCTCTTTGGCTATTAATCTAAAAAATACTTAAAAACAATCGTGCCTCGAACTTGATGTAAGCACATCAAACATATGCACAAACTTTCATAAATACATAAATACTATTTCATAAATACCTTTCACTAAAGGTAGTGAAAATAACACAGAAAAGCTCTCTTATGCTCTCAGTTCACCACTATTTTTGGGGAGTTATCAGGAAATGAACCTATTAAAGGCTAAAATAATACTCACAGGGCCTCATCAGAAAAAGATATTCCTGTTGCCTCCCTAGCCACAAGCCCTGTTACATGGCAACTTTTATGCTAGGAATATCAATTCCCTTAGAACTTAGTTTCTTACATTCACAAGATTTACCTGCGTTAAACGTAGGTAAAGTATTAGTGTGTTCTATACAAAATGTTATTTATGGATTAAAATGCTGGACAATGCAATGAAAACTGCATTATTGAGACCAGTCATATCTTGGCAGAGGTGTCGTATGGAAATACTGCAGTAGTACTGAATGACTCTTCTCCATAGCAGAAATTTTGCAGATGTGAAGAATAAATTTATAGGCAAAAAAGCAGAGAGAAAACACATATACTCTTCTAATGTTAATCAATATTGTTGACAGCTCACTTGGAATTCTTCTAGTTAAAGAGTTTTCACCATAAAGGAGTCATTCTCTAGAGAGGTGTCATTTCAGGGGAGAAAGAAAGAAATAGGAGATGGATTGCAATGGGATGCTCTAGTAAGGTAATTCTGTATACTTTGTGAGCTGCAAGCCAAATCAGATGATTTAGCACCATTCAGCATTAGTAGTTGTGAGAACCTCAGTCTAAATTTGTTCAGTGGTGAAATAAATCTTTCGCAGCCTCATCTTCTTCCTCCATGTTTTTCTTTGGTTTGGGTGGTTACATTTTTGTTTTTTTTTCCTAACACTAATACTACTAATACAATACTAATACTAATACTAATACTGTTTAATCCTCCACCTCTAGTAAAAGGATATCTCTATAAACAAAGCACAAGCTCTGACTAAGCCAAGTAAGACTGTCAGTGATGGTGGCTCATCTCTAAAATTGGATTTAAAAAAGAGCAATAGGACTCTTTAAAACTCAAAGTAATATGATTATATTGCAACAGATAAGAGTAAATGGTTGACTATTCTCTGACATCATTACTAGCTGTTCCAGGGAAGAGTATGGTCCATGCTCACTGTGTTAGTATTGACAATTCCTGAGTATTTCTTCCCTCCAGGCTGACTAGAGTTGCTCTTGTAAGTAGCAATTCACTGCTATGAAGCCATAGCCCCTTTTAAAATAATTTAACACTTTTGAAAAATACTACCATCTAAATACTAAATGGAATAGTAGGTGTTCCTAAGTTTCTTTCTCATCTACAGTGTTGGAAAATAACATCTTTGTATTTTCGTATTTTTGTCTGCCAGGAGAGGTGTGTTTACTGTGAGCTGACTTTACAGTAGCTATTTACGAAACTCCACCTTCATTCTAGAAAGCTGGAAGATCCATTTCATGACACTGAGAATTAATGCAGTGCAAGTGTGTGAAAGTTCAGTAATTTACCTATAAAGAACAACAAAAGATATTTTGCAGGTGCTTTGTCTGTCAGTCTGTAGTAACTGAAGAGCCAAAAGAAGTATTCTCATTCTAAGATTCTTGCGAATGCTTTCAAATGTCATCTGCAGAGGCTGATGATTGACAGTACAACTGCTGCCTTTTAGGCATGGTTCAGCAGACTTCTTGAGTTCACTGTCATGATGCAGTTGCATAAATATGTTAACTTCATTTTAAATGTTCACTATTAAAAGTTCACTTTTAATATGGCACTCCACCACATTAAGTTTGCCTCCATTTGCATTGCTTCCAAAGCACCACCATCTGAAAGGATGTAGCTGCTGGATACAGACCGTGCGCTGCTTAAAGATGTAGGTGCTGTTTCTGACTCTGACATACGGGATGATAAATGACATGTCACTGCACTGTACTGCACTTCCCATCTCCAAATATACAGAAAGACAATGATTTCCTCGGTAAATTAGCAAACAGTGGCCAAGTGTAATGTCAGTATTGACTTATTTTGAGAAACTGTCTAGAGTTGTGTCCACAGGATCAGAACATCTAAAACAAATTAAAACTCTCCTCTAATAGGGAGCTGTGAGGATTGCACTGTCTGGTTTAACAGACTTTGATATTTTTCTTGTTGTAGTAGTAAAGCCCAGAAAAATATTTTGCCTTCAAAAATTGCTACAGTTTCACTGCCTGCCATTAGCTAGAAAACAACATTCTGTGTCCCTAGAGAAGACTCTACCTGCAGTGTTACATATTGCATAGTGCAGAGCACACTGTGGGCAATGAGCAATCATAATAAAGGCATTTGGCTTGTGAATGTGGCAGCTAAATGTGTAAAAGACTGACTCTAGAGGAAAAAGGAGAATAGGCAATTTCCAAAATGTTCTGTTCCTGATGCATGTTAAGCTTTCTGGCTGTGTAGGCTGAGTGGACCAGAGCCCCCACACAGGCTTGTGCCTGAAACACTGATGAATGAAAGTTAGGGAGCAAACTTCAGCGAAAAAGAATGAAGCATTTGCAAAAGTATTCCAGATGACTGAGGATCTACATGACAAGGCCTTCTGAAAGTTAGGAGTAGTCAGCTGAAAACCCCCCACAAACTTCCAGCTGCTGGAGATATAGACATACATGCATATATACACAGTCACTCCATCTTGAGCATTGTTGCTCATTGTTCTCATTGAAAAGTATATTTTTCTTAGTTTTACGCATAATAACAGATTAAAACAAAGCTATGTTAAAGGCTGAATTTTGATTTAAAAACTGACAGCTATGCTTTTCTGGGACAACGCAAATTCTGGAGTCAAGAGAAAAGGATATGATGTTAGGACGGAAAAAAAAGAAAGGTGCCAAATAATGGAGGGTGGATTGCACTCTGATTAACTTTATATGCACCTTTCTAGGAAATTCTAGCCATAGACAGAACAATGTTTGCAACACTGATACCTCACTCTGCCTCTTGAAGTTACTTACAAGGCAAATTTTAAAATGATAAATAAAAATAAATACTAAAAAATAAATAAAATTACAGGTGAAATCCATGACACTAAAGTATCTTAAAGACAGATCTAAGGGTCTAAGATGTCTTGTTTTCCTTGATAACTTGTGGGGGGGATTAGATAACAGTAGATAATATAATTACATGTCCTTTCTTAAAATAAAATTAATTTAACATGTAGCAATATCATGTAGTTGTTTTTGTGAATTGTTGTTAAAAAGAGTCTGAAGAACCAACCAAGACTTATCCATCTCAGCCTGGGGCAGCCAAACAAGGCAAGATGGATCCCATCACTCATCTTTAAAATCATGTGAAGAAAAGGACCTCAGTAACTGCAGCAGTGGTCAGCAAAAAAAGCTGAAAGCTTTTGAACATGCAGCAAAGCAGAAGGCATAAACAGGAATGATATAGATAGTATGGGGAGTATGCAAACAAAAAAATGAGTGAATGTCAAGAAAATTATTTGAAATATTGAAAATTTAGGTTAAATGTTTATTTAGTTATATTTCTTGCTGTTGCTTTATGCTTATAGAACCCTCAATGCTTTTGAATTTTTTGTTTTTACACTCAAGACATGATTTTTTATGTGTTAACCCAATTCTTGTGTCCAGGTTTGAAATGAGGTGAAGTTTTCCCATTTTCTGTGCTAACTTCCCTGCTTCTTCTGAGACAGCAGAGCTATTGCATTTCAGTTCTGCTGAGGATCTCCCTACAGTCCTAAAGTAGGAGGTGGATAAAACCACAGGTGGATAAAACCAAATAAATATAAGGAAAATAATGAATAACCTTCAAGTGCAAGAATAAGGATAACAAAAATCCATTCATAATCAAAGCATCATAGGAAAGGGATGTTAGTAATGCATTTTAAAGAAATTATTCAATTGAGAGAAAATAATATCAACTAAGTTATATGACAAGGCAACTATTTACATGGAAATTTAAATTTTAGTTTTACTTGATACCCTGTTGTTGTGATATTTCCATGGAGGGTCTATTTTTCAAAGGCTAAATTGAAAAGTGCACAACAGAAAGCAGAACAGTGCTTGGGGGAAAACTGCATTAGCCCTGAAAGCTGTCAACCTTTGCTGGAGAGTAGAGACAAGAGCATTTAACAGGCACACATTTGTAAGTGCTGGTTTGTGTAAAAATTTAAAGGGAAGGTGTAACCCAGCAGTGGATATGCCCTACTAAATCCCGCATTAAATCTCTCAGGTATAGCAACCTTAATGCTTCACGTGAGCAGTTACCTCTTCAGACTCATGCACAGAAACAGGCTCTCCTTTGACCCATCACCCGTCTTAATCCCTGTCTATGTGATGATAAATTGCTCTCACCAAAAGGGCTTCTATTGTTGATTAAATGTGTGATGTGCATATTTCAGCATTCTGTATTATTTAAAGGCTGAAGTTTTTTTGTTTACTTCCCTCATTCTCTCAAGAAGTATTGAAAATGTTTTGAGGTAACATTTTTTATCTTCATTTTGAATCCTCAAAGATACTGTGCCAGCTTCTCTAGTCAGCTACATTATAGTGTCAAATTGAGGTTGCTGTCACAGTGACACACAGGACAGAAATCTTGTAAAGGGTAGGAACCTATCTTTTAAAAGTCAGAAGGTCCTGTGATTTGTAGCAATATAAGATATGCCCTTACAAAAACTAACTTTGCGTTTCAGTTGCCTTTTTCTAAAAAGATGAGGCAAAAAAATGTAAAGGTGAAATTGAGTTAAAAATGAATTCTTTATGCAAATACCACATTTTACTTTCAAATTCTTAAGTACAATTACCCATCATGTTTCAGAAAGATGGTGATAACTAAAAAAAGCAGATAACGGTTAAGTACTGCAGCAGACCACTTATAGTGAATGCTAAAAATTACTTCTTTACAAATTCATTCTCAACCCCTTCTGTTCTTTTGATTTATGTGTCACATGACTTCTCAATCTCTAGATTTCATCTTTTTTTTTTTTTTTGAGATACCCACTAAGCAGCTTACATTTAAGGGAGAGAGGGAAATAAAATTGACTTTATTTCTGCACAAGGCAGATTTTATCTTCCCCAAAGACATTTTATGGTAGTTCTTTGCAAAAATATTACTTTTTCTCTGTGTATACCCGCAGTGTTCATCAAAATTAGTTTTCATGTTATACAAGTTTCTCATTAAAGGTATAGGCAATAACTGTTCACTTTTCCCTCCAAAGATTATTTCAGCAACACTACAAATCAAAATTATCTAGCATAATTGTGAAATGAGAAGGAGAAAGATGAAGCAAAGTTGAGAGCATGAATAGTATCTCTCAAATCTTTCTGGAACAAACAACTTATTTTAGCACAGAAGCATATCAGGTTATTACTGTGTACAAAGATCCAATACTGAGGTCAAAAGGTTGTGCTACAAACAAATTTGAAAGAGATGACCATAAAAACCACAAAACCACATATCTTTGCAAATTTCTATATCCATAGTACCTGTAAGAATATCTTACAAAGTTCTAAAATATTTTTTTCTGAGATACATAGATAGATGATAGATAGATAGCTAGCTAGATAGCTAGATAGATAGATAGATAGATAGATAGATAGATAGATAGATAGATAGATAGATAGATAGATAGATTTAAAAAAAATAAAAATAGCACTTACAGCATAAGACATTTAATCTGATTCCTATTGAAAAGTAAAAAACTCACCCCATTCCAAGAGAGTTAATGGAAGGTGGGTTATATTCTGTGTATTTTATCAAGCTATCTCATAGAACCTAGTAAGTAATGCGTAAAAGGTTTTTAATCAGATAACTTAATCTTACATTAGTAAGAGTATGCATGTCTATACTTTATGGCTGTTTGTAACACTTCCTAAGTGTATAGAATTAAAAAGAGCAGGCTTCACATTAAGGTTTTGTGGGTTATTTGTCAATCCCTTATAATTGTAGACAGATACCAGTTTCTCAAGACCTCGTTCCTGTGACACATTCTGCCTGCTGCACCACACTTTCAATTAAAGTGGTCATTACAACTTTCTTAATGTACTCAGGTATTCACACATTCACAACGTATTCATGTATTTTGTGAGGATTCACCATGACCAGAGATGCTTCATATGAAAAAAACTTGAAAAATTGTAAATGTTTCCTGTGACATTATCCATTTTCATTGTGATCACCAGAAAAGGCTGCTATATGAACAAAAAAAAAAAACAAAAAAACAAAAGCACAAGAATTATTTTATTGATTTTGCAATAGCCTTTTCATTCAGGAATGGACTTATAACCACAAATATCAAAACATGTTCATCAAGAAAAACAAAACCAGTACATTTCAAGGGATTAGAGTTTTGGTGAGACTTGAAACAACTGCAGTTTTCACCATTAAAAATTTAAGATAAATGTTTGCTAGCAACTGAGAAGTCTTAAAAAACACCAAAACAATCCTCCCATAATACCTTGACAAAGCAGGATTAATTTGTGACTAAGTAATGAACAAGAACACTGGCTTGTTAACATTCCAGATGTACCAAGCAAAGTGGCACAGAGTCCCCAAGCAGGTGTAAAGGAAAGCCCTTGCAAAAACCAGGCCTTTTAAAGCAGTTAGCACATTATCAGCGCCATTCCATTTAAGTATAACAAATATAATTCAACCAACCACCATACACCCTGATATGAACACATAATGGTAATATAACTTGGTTTTCTACCTCCAATTCATCTCTTTCCCACAGTCCTTTTCTGCTCAGCCAAAGTAGCAGGCCTGAGCCATGATTTTACAAGGGTAACAAGGCCCTTATTTTATAGGATTTTACCTATATGCATCCAGTGAGACTTTCTAATTATCCACAAGGAGGATATTATCTAGGTCAAGTCCAAATCACACAATTTGCATGACATCTCTATAGCACTCAACCTTTCCATCATAGCACCATCTCTCCATTTCTTGAAATGATTATGTTCTTTCCCTTCACTGTTTCTCATGAAATATCATGCAGGTACAGATGACACCTGGAAAAAAAAAATAGTCGGTGCTATTTCAGCTGTACTTTTATTAATGATTTTAAATGGACAATTTCTAATCCAGAGAAAAAATATAAAGCACACCCAGAACAGGAAATTTGTAGCCAGATTGAACATATCACATTTGCTGCAATATTGTGCATATTCAGTGCAATATTTATTCATATTTTCAGTGTAGAAAAGTGTTATCCTGACTGCTAGAGTTTCTCCTTCACGTAATATAGGAGGAGAGTACATACTGAGAAAACTCGGTGCAAAGAAACCCTTTTGCTTTATGGCTAAAGTATTTTGGATGATGTACAACGGTACCATAAGAACAGAGATATCAGTAATTATATTATAACTACATTTTTTCTTCTTAGGTATTATTTTTATCAGTTCTTTCATATTTAAATTATTTAGGGAAGACAACAACAACAAAATTATGCAGCTATTTTTTAACATTATGCAGAAGTCTATATTATGTCATCTAAAAATTTGATTTTCAATACAGATACTCAGTCCTTATTCTTGCTTTTTCTTCATTTTATTACTGAAATTGCAAGTAGCAAGAAAGAGTGAGGAAGGAAAAAATTAAAATCAATAAAGCAGATGTTAATACGTGACTCTTTCACTCTTCTGTTTCTTAGTGAGATAAGATTTCAGAATTAAGAACATTTATATCATTTAATTGTTTCATTAAATGTCTTCTACATCTCTGTCACTTAAATAGCACTGTATCCTACTTTCCAGAAATATAAATAGGACAGGTCCTTTGGTCAAAAAGCTCAAATTCAGGCAGATATTGAATGTACAGCAGCTGTTTCATCTGCACAAGATTCCCCTAACTAGGAAGATGTAAAGCTGTGATGAGGTTGGGAGAAGTCAGAAATAATCACTGCCATTTGAACTTGGTTAGAAACTCCATTACAATTCTCCTGCTGGGAATCACACTTACCTACACCTGGGTCAGTGTGGATGTGCATGAAGAGTGGCTCTGGGAAGCTGTAGGGGCTTGGCTAAGTCAGGACTCCCTGTAAGACCCATCAGGGTTCTGTTAAACCACAAACTAACCTAGAAGGAGTTGTGATGAAAATGCAGGAGAATTAATTTTTTCCCCTTCTTCTTAGTTTTGCTTTTTAGCCCTCAACATCTTTGTTTCAGAAGTCTTTTCGTGTAATACCATCTTGCATGTACTATATTCAAGCAAAATAAGAGAAAGGGAGAAAAAAAACCTTCAAAGAAGTAGATTCTGATCTCTTCCCATCATTTAGTGCCGCTGCAAATAAAAAAGGTCAAAAGAGAGAAAGAAAAATGCTTCCTACTGTTCTCTTATAGTAAAGCATTATTTTTTCTTCAAAGAATCAACTGGGAACTGAACTGAAATTATTCTTTTTTTCAGATAAGTATCAAAAGCCCTCTACTAAAGAGGTGTAGTGTGGAGATGGATCACTTTTGTCAATCACTGTCTGAATAGCAGCCATTGAGTAAACCTGTTATCTTGGTTGCTAAGGGTTGGTAAGTCAATTCCATGACCCTTGCAAAAGACAAATGGAAAGCAGATACATCACTTCTGACCCCATCCTTTTTATCTTAGCTCATGAAAATAAGGCTGAATTTTAAAGACAAACTTTGAATGTTTGTTTATTCTCCTGTCAGATACAGTACAAAAGGAGGGGAAGAGAGGAAACATGCAGAAATCTAAATGAAGGGATCTGTCCTTCTAAAATTGTGTTTGTTGGTGCATTCTGTCCTTAAGCATTGATTGGCAAAAGCTGGCATTAATCTGTACATGTGTTTTTTGTTGTCCGTTTAACTATCATCCTCCTTGCAATATAGATTACGCATGGATACTATCAGGGAGTCTTAGCACTTCCCCTATTTAATATTAAGAAATGCTCCTAAATCCTTTCACTTGGTCTGCCCCTCATAAAATTATGTTTATAGCACCGGGATTTATAGACAGGTTTTTTTCCAGATTATTTATGTGTAAATAGTTCTGGGTTTTCTTCCATCTTTGTAAATTGTGCAGGTCTAGACTAATACTAACTTGCAATGTGAGTCTGAAAACAGAGGTTTATTGGTCTTAAATAGTCTGAACCCTCTTTCCAATCACACAGTGATACTCAGCCTGAAACTCCAATTTCTTTTTTTCTACAAATAGCTACAAACAGCTGTAAAGATTTATACAAACTAACTTTCAAAATGATATATAAACACAAAGTACTTAGCTTTCACGCGGTGAAAAATATACTTCACACAAAAGAGCATGATACACAACTCCTCATGCAAAATGCCAACCAACTTGGTTCATCCACCCAGATTACCCAGAGAATGATGATCTGGACCATTACAGCCAAACACCAGCCTCACCCCAGGGCAGTGCCTGAGCTGGGGTTGTCTGCCCTTCAGGGCTGATGGGCAAATCCCCCAACCACTCTCCCTTATTACAGTTTTAATCTTCTTCGCAAGTAGGAAAAGTGTAAATTTGCTCCCCTGAGAACTGATAAGAAAGTCGTCCCAATTAACACTTATCGCTGCTTCAAATGGCAGTGCAGGGGGAGGGAATGATTGTACATCTTAAGAGTTCACAACACTTTGTTTTGAGGATAACAGTGATAAACACCTAACAAAAAGTTAGCAGCAAAAATGCATGATTATTTTAGCTGTCATAGAAAATTTTGAGTATTTATTAGTGATTGTAAACAGACCTTAAACATGCATCATAGCGAATAGAAACTGCCACTGTAAAGAGCTGGACTTCAAGGTTCTTGTGTACTTCTATGGCCCGTTGCCCTGATACCAAATGGACTTCTATTAAACCTCAGCTTCACTCTATAGCAGATTCTGAATTACGAGGCTAAATTTTTTCTTCTTTCAACAAGGTTCAATCTGTACTTATGCTGCGAGGTTTCATGTCCGAAGGGCAGCCCCGACTGTCCCTGACAGTCCCACTCGGGGGCTCCGCGCAGCCCTGCCCTGCCCCGCCCGGACGCGGTCCTGCTGAGCCGGGCGCCCTCGCGGGACACGTCCCAGCCCAGCCCAGCCCGGGTGGAGCCCGAAGCCTGGGGCTGCCCCGGTGTCCCCATGCTCTATCCTGACTCACAGGGAACCCCAGGGAGCCGCCAGCCCCCGGAGGCTCCTGGCAGGGAGGTGTGGATGTTCTGGATATGTCCAGTACGCAGGATGAATCAAATGAAATTAGCAGAGCATTTCAGGGCTACTCGCTGTATGATCCAAAGAAGAAAATAGATAATATTCTTATATATGCTAGCAACCTTCCCAACTGAATAGATGAAGACATTTTTTCAGTATTTTTTTAAAGAATACTGTGACCTCCAGGAAAACTTCCATCCTTCTGAAGAACCATGTGCCCAAGACAGGAACGAGTGTAGGCTTCCTTAGTTTAAAATTCTGTCCCTAGCAGATCCCATAAGCTTATTCTTTGATTTAAGTTGACACTTTTGCTGCAATCACACTTTTTTTCTTTTTTTTTTTTTTTTAACATAAGTATACAGATCACTTGGATCATGCAAATTTTTGTACATAATCCAATAGAAGTCCATACTTGAGAAAAGATATAACATATTCATCATATTCATCACTTTAAAAGACCAGGAATTTACAGGTAAACCAAGCCTCCCACCCTAAAACAACCAAAAAAATCAAGAGCCAATGAAAGAATTTATAGAAGAACAATTTTTTTACTTCAGTCTTCTTTTCCTTTCAACATAATTAATTGTTCATTCTTTAAAACTGTCTCCTAAATGAATTACTTCATAGACACAGGGGGTACTTTAAAAGTCCCTTAATATTTCTAACATTCCTAATGAGCAGAATTTTCTGCATTAACCTTTCCCCATCATTGGCTGGAAAACCCAAACTAAACTAGGCCAGGGCAAGACATATAGAGCTTGGCAGTCTTCAGATCTCTGCTGAACTATTTCTGGGAGTGCTAATTACCATGCAATAGTAAGAGCAGGAGCTGCTCATCACTGCTGAAACACAAGTCAGCATTTGTAAATGGTTCACCCTGACAGCTGTCTGCTATCTGCACTCCAAAGAGTCCCTTTTAACATACTAAAACCTATCCAATAGGAAATCTTTATCCCTTTTCCCACCTTAACAAATAAATTAGTCTTGCCTGCTCTGCCTGCACAACTTGTTAATACGGTGGCACATAGGCTTACCATAGCTGTATGTATGCTTAACATCATTCATCAACAAACAAGGGAAATACAAAAACAAATATTCCAACAGGCACCTAGGAATAGTACATCCTTACAGCATCCTTAACCATATTGTTGGATACGTTCATATTGCTATTTCCTTTCTTTCTATGCACGATTTTTATGTCTCTCACATATATTGTGGATTCATGTTAAAAGAAAAATTAAAATTCTTTATTTTATATATTACATGCTCTCAGGAAGGAGAAGTTCCTTTTTTTTTTTTTTAGTTAGATTAAAAACTTAGCACCAGAGTCACAGTTGAATCAAGTTTAGTTAAAAAGACAACTGATTATTGAAGACTTTACAGTTAATAGTGATAACATGAAAAGTGTCACTCTAGAGGAGTTGCAAAAGAAAAAACCATGCTAATCTTAAGCAGTATCAGTCGATGACTAAGTGGTATTTGATATTCATTAAAGAGTGAGGTAGCTCATAATATTTAACTGATGAATGATTAAACTAACAATGAAGTGTTAGATTGAAATTTCTGTGATTGGAAAAACTTTTAACAGGAGGCAAACCAATTTACTATAGGGTAAATTGAATGATCTAAGGGGAAAATTAAGTGCTTCAATGGTCATTATATAAGGGATTTCATTAATCATTTTGTTCTTAGTTTCGAATAAATACCTTATTTTTCTGACAAAGTCTGATATACCGAATAAGAGACTGTCCTGCCATCTGTAAAATAAATATTATGAAAAATAAGCAGGAATTTAAATTTTATTCTACCATTGCCTTTGCAGAGTCACAGTTAGTCGCTACTGAACAGAAACGAACAATATCTGTCATCTTGAAAATCACTGGCCACTGCAGATACAAAAATAAACTTTGTGTTTCTTTTATATATCTCACAAGTTGCCTAAGAAATATATGGAATTCTTCACAAGAAGGAATGACTGCAGAGCTTTGATTGTCATGGTAATTTTTGTTTCAGTACAACCTTCTCCCAGGAAAAGGAAGAAGAGGTCCCTGGCTGTATCTACCGAACTTCAGTGTATGTTTACAGCATGCAAAATAACATAATTTGCAACATTAAAGAAGTAAAAATAGAGGTGAAGATATTGTGCAAGATGTCAGAATGAAAAAGAAGTCTGAAGCTATACATCCTTTAGAAGTGAGAAGAAAAAAGAACAAGCAATAAAACTGAGATTTCAGAAATTCCTGAATTTGACCGAGCTCTATTTCCATCAAATCCTTTGCTGATAGTCTCAATAAGAATAGAAGTAAATAAATAATAAGCACTTAAAGTATAGACTGGTGACTGGCATGGAGAAAACAACAGAGATCAATTGTTTTCTGTGTTTTCCAATAAAAAAATCCTTAAATATCAAATTAAGCCATTTTATTTCATGTTAAAAAAAACCAAACACTAAAAAGATATTATTTCTTCATACAATTAATAGCTAAGTTATATTTTTACTACAGGATGCTGAAGAAGCAAATCTTTGTGACTGGACAACATCACAGCAGAAAGTATATCAAGATTATTAAGCACAAAAACACCTTTCACTTCAAGCACTCACTCTCACACCCCTGTTATAAATTGTGGAAATCTGGGAAAATATTTCAGTAAAATATTTTCATCTCATCTTGTATCTTTTATCACTCACTACTATCACCCACTATTCTTCCAGTATTTAGTATCTGCCAGTGCTGAAGACAGAAGCCTAAGAAAGGAATATTCTGTCTGATTTATGCAATTGTTATATGCTTCTAAAAATAAATAAATATGGGTACCTGAAGATTATGCCTTTCTCAGATGACAATTTTCTTTTTAAGCAAAAGTTATCAGACATTTAAAAAGAATGTAAATTTCATTTCTAAGTTTTTTTAGTGTGTTTGGGCAACACAAAACACTTAATGGTTGCAGCTCAAATTACATTCAACCATATTCTCACAGACTGCAAACTCAGAATCAAAGACACTTTGTGTTCCTGTAGTCAGAAATAAGAAGGAACTGCAATTGTATGTGCCTATAATGTTACTAGCTGATTGAAGAATTAGGAAAAACTCAAGACATCAACTTCAAGACCATCTATTGTGGAATGCAATAGATTTCTCTGGCCTGGAGAACTAATCCTTCTCTTTGTTTTAAGGGTACATATCACTAAAAAAATTGTTCCATTCCAGACATGTAGCAATAATGTAATTGAAATGGCTAGTGCCCTTGTAATAGACATCAAGTCATTCACTTCTTTTTACTTTTATGATCCACAGTTTTGTCTGACGTATGGTGGCAAAAAGTATAGAATTATGCTGTCAAACCATTACATAAAGTATTTGGACTTGCAACATGGAGAATACATTAGTTGTGCTCTTGTTAGGAGATGGAATTAAAAGCCACCTGGTACACGGTCAGATCAATTTTAGAAATGCATGCTTTAAGAAGCTATACTGTGCTGATGTAATGATAGATAAAAGACTAATTTGAGATTTCAAGGAAGTTCAGCATAAAAATTTCTACTGGTCTGAATTTTCTGATTAATCAGATTTTTTTACTTTAAAATATTTCAGCAAAACAATATCAATTATGAAAACCTTCTGAAGGAGTATAGGCAGAATATATCTAAGCTTTTCCTTGTTTCATGTCAGCTCAAGTGCCACACCGCCAAAGAACTAAGTTAATTCTGCTAAATAGATGACTAATCCATGACCCCAAAATCAAGAGGCAAGGACCGATTCCCATCCATGCTTGTTAAAGTTGGTCTTGTGCAAGGCAGATTGCCCATGTGTGTCCTGAAAAGCACTCTCTCTTGAATGTCCCCTGGGTCCTTTGTGCTCTATTTGACAAAATTAGTATTTTTTTCTGGAAATGTGGGACGTGAGCTTTTATGGGTTACTTGAGTATACAATGCTGTCGAGAGAGAGCTGGAGGGCTGCCTAAGGGAGAAAATGCCAAGCCTGGTGGCATTTTCTCAGTACCCGTCTGGGTAACCTGGGATCAAACTGCTGGGATGGAGACCTTGTCAAACCTAGTCTGACTACCCAACTTGATACACTTTAGCCTTGGACCTGTCATGTCGCTACAGATTTGTTCAGCTGTGTGGGCTGACCATGGCTGGATGCCAGACACCCACGAAAGTTTGTCTATCTCTCCCCTCCTCAAAATATAATGAGTGGTTTAAGAATTGAGACAAGGGCAGGGAGAGATCAGTCACCAAATACCATCATGGACAAATCAGATTTAAATTAGAGATATCGAATATATTACCAACAAAATCAGAGCTGGATAATGAAAAGTAAAATAAGGCCTCAAAAACACCCTACTCCCCACCCCGCTGTCTTTCTCAGGTCTACCTCCTCTCCCCAGCAGTGCAGAGATACAAGGTATGGAGGTTACAGTCAGTTCATCACAAGTTGTTTCTGCTGGTGCTCAGGGAGAGTCCTTCCCCTGCTCCAATGTGGGGTCTCTCCCATGGAGACAGTTGAACTTCTCCAACATGAGTCTATCCCATGGGCAACAGTCCTCCCCAAAAAGCTGCAGCATGGGTCACTTTTCCATGAGGTGCAGTTCTTCACACACAGCCTGCTCCAAAATTGTGGTCGCCAGACTCTCACATAGTTTTGAGAAGCCTGAAAATAAGTGGCTTTCCCATGTTATTCTGGGAGAAAGGAATGCCAAGAATTATCAACAATAATTTGCACCTGCAAGTCTACATGCAAAGAGTTGTTGTTCTCTTTTTCATCAATGGGTATTGGAGAGTGTCTTTGTTTATTCTCACTGACCAATGCAGCTTTACCTTTGTGATATGTCCTATAAAAAACCTCTGCTCTGCTCGAAATAAACTTTTTCCTTGATTCATGAAGCCTGAAATTATTGGAGTCTCTGTGTTGCTGTGAACTTAGCAGCAACACAAAATGGGTCCCCAACACCATCAAAAGTTCTACCAAGTTACCTGATCCCATATGGGGTCCTCTCCCCATGGGTCTGTGGATCCCTGCCAGGACCCTGCTCCAACATGAGCCTCACACAGGGGTCACAGTCTCCTCTCAGGCATTCACCTGTGCTAGCATGGGTGTCCTTCATGGGCTGCAGGTACATCTTTTCATCCCTGTTGACCTCTACGTGCTGCAGGGGCTCAGGTGCTTCTTCAAGGGCTTCACCATAGACCACAGAGGAGTCCCAGCTCCGGCACCTGGAGCACCTCCTGCCCCTCCTTCTCCACTGACTTGATCTCTGCAGAGTTGTTCCTCTCATACATTCTCACTCCCCTCTACTTTGGCTGCAATTACATCTGCACAATACCTTTTTTCTTATTTTTAAATATCTTAGCACAAAGGCATTACCACCATTTCTGATTGGCCCAGTCTAGACCAGTGGCACACCGTCTTGGACTTTGCAGGGATTGGCCCTGTCAGACACACAGTGCTGGCCATCACTAACATTGACCTAATTTTCTTACATGGGTACTGTGGGAGCACACTCTGGTTGCCACTGTCCCATTTGCCTTGCTCTCACCCTTGGCTTCCCATTCCCTTTCCCTTGTAGTTGACTCCTGCTGCTGTTGGACAGAAGGTCCCCTGTAGCCCCTCCACTACTACCAGAACCTTGTTGTGCAAACCCAATACATGACTCATAAGGAGAGAATGTAGCCAGTCCTGGCCATTTCTGGCATTTTTAAGGCATCAGTTCCTGGATATACAGTAAGAAATGTAGAAGCTATTGGAGCACAGATCTGAATTAGGGATATATAGGTTTATAAATTTTATCACTAAGGTGATGTTCATTTACCGTGGTGAATCCCATTGCAAGGATTCAAAAGGTTTGAGATTTTTTGAGTGATCTGAGGCTCCAAAAGAGTTCATCTCCCAGTTCTCCTTTGCTTTGCTGGTGCTGACATTGAGGTAAGAGTCTGGAAAGCCCTGAATGGATTGAAAACACACTGAGACTTCCCACTAATGACTCCTCATACAGAAAGCTTGTATAGAGCAAAATGCTGATGCGTTCCATTTGTATGTATAGAGCAAAATGCAATCCTATCATAATAGTTGATTGCTAGGTGAGATAGGTTATTAGATAGGTGAAATTGAGTTTGATGACCTACAGTAGTAGAGATGAACTTGGAATAAATACCTAATACAACATGATAATTGTTTTTCTTAAATAAAAATTAATTCTTTGAATAAATTATTTGGAAAACATTATTTCCACATTTCTAACTAAGGTTATAGAGATTTTTCAACACAATAATTCTTTCTCCTTGGGTAATAGGTATTCTTTAGCCAGAGAAGAATAATTTTCATCTACATATATACTAATATGCTATTATATGTAAATATAATATTCATTTTATATGTATACTGAAAAGATTAAATAAGATACAGACAGTTTAACAGCTGTTGGATCTCAAATCAAAATACAAATTAAAGCTGAAATTCAAAATCTGGGTTTGTTTCATAAAAAGCATGGCAGAGAGAAAACATTGGGTGTTGGACTCAGTGAGACTTCTGTGTCTGTTCCAACTCAAGATATTCTATGATTCTATGGTTTCACACCATATTTTTTAGAACATTTACATTCTATAGTATTTAGTGTACAAATAACATTTTACTACTATTTTTTAATGTCATTGACTTTGTAGTACAAAAATCACAAGTTCTCTTAACTATAACCTTTCTTAATTAGTCTATAAATAACACGTTAATAGCAGTAATCTAATTTTAAATTACATTTTTAAACAGTTAACAAAAGGCATGCCATTAGTCAAAGTAACAATATAAAAGTCACAGTTACCTAATTCTTGATAAAGTAAAGATAGAATGTTTAAATTCTAACTGAATAACTGAATAACTGAATAACTGAAGTAAAAAGTCTCAGTGGTCACTACTTGAAGAGTACTGAGGTACACTTTTACACTTCACTAAACTAAGGCTTCACTAATATTAACAGACATAATATACTAAATATAGCCTATGAAATTCAGATGTTTAGTGCAGCAGCCAGTGCAAGGTTTTGAAAAAAAGCCATTATGTAATCAGGAAAATATGGGGGTTTGTTACAGACAGAGGTTTTATCACATCTATATTGCATTGTAAATTTTAGTGTGCAGTCACTAAGAATGCACAGAACTGTCACTGAGATACCAGTACACTGAATTCACATGACACAATTTTACAAATGGCATGTGTCAGAAGAAAGAGATGGCTGACTTTTTTGTGCTGCAATATTTTCCATCAGAAAAATGACATTTCAGCAAAACCAACTTATTCTTCAAGAATATATATTTCATTGACACTTAAATCTAAGAACTATATAAATAATCCATTTCAATAAGGTCAAAGAAATAGATAATTTTGACTTCTATATAAATGTATGCAATCATTTTGTCAATAAAATCAAAACAAAATATTTCAGCCTTACCAAAGCAAACTTATTTTAAATATACCTAAGCAGAACCTTTTGATAAAACCAAATTAAATATTTTCAATTTTCCAGATTGCTACTTTTGAATTCCATAGTGTTCATTCTTTCTGGTTCAGCAAATGCAATGTCAAATATTTGAAGTGTTGTACTTTAAGAAAACATTGCTCTGATGAAGTATGTCTAGAGGAGAAAAAATTAACCCTGCTAGAAACCCTGTAAAAGGACCACAACTGTTTACAAGGGTTTATAATGACTTGTGCTTCTGACTGTTTGATTGGCTTTGGAAGTGAGTTGCTTAAAAAGAGATAGAATTTCTCTTTGAGATGTGACTTGTAAACTTCTTCAGGTCCTGCACAACTTAGAGATCAAAATACTTTATCTTAGCTAAGAGATAAAGCTAAAACAGCAAAGTTAAATCTATTTGTTAGTTAAGAAGTAAAATATTTTGCCTTTTAGACTATGGATAAGAAGCACATGAAAATGCAGTACAGAGAACTTCTGTATTGCTGTTGCTTCTGGTAGTTAGAGAGGGTTTAAGACCCATAAACTGTTTTTCAACCCCAGTGAAAAAGGTGATTACTGGTTCCTTTTTATTTCTCCCTCAGTGGATTTGGAGACAATTTCAAAAGTTCTGTCCATAAATCACATTTATAAATTTATTACTCTCAATCATCATTCACAGAACCTATTGAATCAGCATATAAAACCCCTATATTTTAAAGCATTGCATACTGAGTCAATATTCACTGAAGGCAACAATGATGAATTCCATAAGCTTCTACAGATTTTGCTGCTTTCTTCAGATGGGAGCTTTCATGTAAAAAAAAAAAAATCTCAAATGCTATGGCTGTGAAAGCAGCCTTCCTTCTTTAAATCAATAGGTTTTTGTCTCGTTCATTCTGCAGTCAAGACAGACTGTACAACATAACACCTGCAGAAGTGTAGATGTCTTTCATCTGGATAGGATTTTAACTTCAAGGTCAGTATTTGACTCTTTAAATGGTTAGGGCCCAATTTTCAGTTTGTAACAAAGTGCAGAGATTTTGTAACCAAAATCACAGTTTAGTTTCCAGTTATTCCTGCTTCAGCAGAGGTAAATCTAATATTGTCTCCTTCCCAAAGCAACTGCAGGGAACAAGAGTTTCACCACCTCGAGCTGCATCCCAGGGAGCAACTTTTTACACAGCTCATGCTGCTTCATGCTGCTCCTGCATTAGGGCCAGTCTGGCAGGGAAAGGCAGAGTTCCTTCAGCCTTTTTGCTGCATAGGTCTGACAAGGGAATTACAGCCTTGTCCCAAGCTTAACAAGACAATTTAACAAATAGATTCCAGATGGCCAAACCTACATTTTTACACACAGTATCTGACACCTGTATGGGATGTTATGCAATTCCCCTTTGACCAGACAATAAAATGTTCTCTTTTTTTGTTTGTTTGTTTTACACAGATAAGTTAAAACCAAATCAACCTGAACTTCATGATATCAATTTTGCCCTTCATTCTATCCAGGTCTTAAGTCTCAGCCACAACCATCACTGGTCTTACAGTGTTAAAAACTCATGACTTCTCATGGAAAATATTGACTAACATTCAATAGTGGCAAACAATATGCCCCCTCATGAATTATAGTGACAAACAGCTTCCACTTTACACTGGTGGAAACATTGATTAATACAATTTTGCTTATGTTTCACATTTGGGACAAAAATCTTTTGTATAGATTTTCTTGTGAAAGAAGATATATTGAAAAAGGTGAATATCTAATATTATTGGAAGACATCTCTGAAAGCACTTAAAGTAGAGAACATTTGAGGAAAAGAAAAAGTGCTAATAAAATTGTAGAGGAACTTTCTGAGAACACTGTAAAATCAAATCAGGCTGAGATTTTCTCTTGGATTCCAAGTGGTGCAGGTAAGTATCTGAACTGTGGTGCAGCACCTCCAAAATTAGTGTGTATTTACACTGTATGAGTGCTTGGGCCCATTTATTCCCATTTTCCAGGACTGTTTACATCTTAATTTTATGGATCTTAATTTTTTTTTTCACAAATTAACCTAAAATTCTGTGGACCAGTGATGCAGGTAGACTTCAGCAAATGCTCCCACCCTATGATGAAAAGCATTTACCCCCATATTGCTGTGACATATGTGGGTAAAATATGTGACAGGTCAGTTTTGCTGAAAACTGCCAGAGATGCCAGAGGGATCACTGTGGTCGAAAAAGCACATGTACACTTAAAATTTTGAACAGGTTGAGAATTTAGGTGTAAAAAATCTTATAAAATATTTTGAATAACAATAATAGTAGTAGTAGTAGTAGTAGTAGTAGTAGTAGTAGTAGTAGTAGTAGTAGTAGTAATACTAATAGAACTCCTTTTTGCATAAAGTTATGCTTTCAAGTAAAAGAAGGTATTTTTATTTCAAGAATTTCATAACATATTTTTGAAAAACTATTTTGTTACTGTGTTGGGTTGACCTTGGTCAACCACACACCCATGCAGTCATAATTTCACTCCTCTTCAACAGGAGAGGGGGAGAAAAGAGAATGAAAAAGCTCATGGCTTTGAAGCAAAGACAGAGAGATCCTGTAACAATTAGCGTCACAGATAAAACAGACTTGACTTGAGAAAATTAATTGAATTCCTTTAAAAGTAAAATAGATATGGATGGTGAGATACAAAAAAAATTCCCTCCACCCCTTATTGTCAGGCTTTACTTCACTCCTTCATCCATAACTCTCTGACCTTGACCCATCCTGAGCAGCTCAAGGGGAATGGGGAATGGGAGTTATGGTCAGCTCATAACGGTTTCTCTCTCAGTCCTTTCCTACACAGTGCTCCTGCATGAGCTCCTTTCCATGGGCTGTAGCTCCAGGCAGGAGCCTGCTCCAGTGAGGTAGGTGTCTCCACTGAGCTGCAGCTTCCTCCAGGGACTATCCACCTGCCCCAGCACGGGGTCCTCCACAGCTGCAGTGGGGCTATCTGCTTCACCACCATCCTCCATGGGCTGCAGGGGTTCAGCCCCTTCCCTGCAGCCACTCCGTGGGCTGCAGGGATATCCCGGCTCTGCCACCTGAAACCCTCCCTTGCCTCCTTCTTTGCTGACCTTGGTGTCTGTGGGATGATTTCTCATGCTTTTATTTTTTTCTCACTCTGTTCTCTCACAGACTCTGCCATGAAGCATTTTGCCCTTTCCTCAATATTTTTCCTGAAGGCATCACCAGCACCACTGCTGGAACTGCTGGGAGGGTCCAGCACGGGCTAGCTCCTGGCTTTTCCTCACAGAGACCAGCACTGAGGTTCTCCCCTCTACTACCAACACCTGGACACCAATGCCCAATACAAAATCTGACAGTGCCTTCCTGAAAAATGGAAAATAGTTTTCAATCAGTTTTTTTCTCACTTCTTCAGTTAAAACTTCTCAGAAAGGAGTGAGCTGCTTTTATATCATGCTATAAATTCCTTCCTTGCTTTTTAATGTTCAAAAGATTGCTTTTTTCTTTTTCCATTTGCCAAATGAAAAAGCAGATTTTTCCTCACTGTGATTAAAAGAATCATAAAGTTATGGCTTAAACCCTTCTGTGCATTCTATTCTGTATTCTGCAAATGTTTCTAATTAGCTCACTGGCTGTAGTGGCAAAATGCATTAAAAGAATGGGATTTTTGGTGTTTTGTTTCCTTCATTGGAGGTCAAAAATCCCTGGAACTGTAACAAGCAGAAATAGATGTAGGACATACCTATAAAGCACAAGAAGTACACAGCTCATAGCCTTTAGAATATGCAGATGAAAAAAAAAAGTATTTTTTAGAAGAAAGAGCCATTAGAGGCTGTTAGAAACACGGATTTCACTCTGGCTTAATCAGCAAATAACATAATTCTAATAGCAGATAAGTGATTTTTTTCTAAGTACAAGAATAATTAATAGACTAAGACTGAGCAGAAAATAAAGAATACCTGCTGTTCTGTTTATTTTTGTGAGACTAATAACTCTAAAAGTGCCCCATTTATGCAATTAAGAAACGTAATTTCAGTAGAGACTAACCACAAAATAACTCTCTTCCCAGGAATAAAAAGGAGAAAATATCTATACATAAGGAACAGGAAGAGACTAATGGAGCAAGTTTAAAAATTATGAATAAAAAAGAATTACTTTTTCCGTCTCCTGTGCCTGATGGAGCATTTCAGACTGATTTTAGAGGTGAAGAGCTGCAGTAAGTGACCTTGAAATCCTAAAGAAAAGTCGTATCAGTTCTTCTTTTAACCATGTGTCAAATAGAATCAGTTCCTAATTACAGACCAGGTAAGGAAGTTGCTGTTGCTACAGTGCATGCAGAGTTATTAATTTGGGAAGAGATGGTAGCATTTTTTCTGTACTTTTAGTGTGTCTGGAAGATTGCACAGAGGAACTGTTGTCTGCAACTACAGCTTCTGCTGTAATAATGCAGCTAATTAATAGAAATCCATTATGTCATTTATACTATATAATCTTAACTTTTCTTTCAGGAGCCAGATGCACTGTTCAGTAATCACTCAGAGCAAAAGAGTTTTACACTTTTAAACCTTAGTGCCTAAGTTCTAGCTGATCAGCATTGTATGACTTCAACATCTGTGCACTCCAACTGGTTCCAAATGCCTTCTTTAAAAAATTGCAGGTTTTTAAACTGATTTTTTCTAATTGGAGTTGTAGAGGCAATTTAGCAGCCACCTTACACTGCTATTTTTAGTCTCACTTTAGATTAAAACTAACCTTCTTATTCATTCAAGCAAATCTACACCACTGGATTTATTATAAATTGGATTAGTGACAGTAGCTGCTGTTTCACTGGCAGTGCTGAAGGACTAGAATGATACAACGGTTCTAAAAAAAATTTGCAAAGACTAGGATGTGTATTTGTCTTGCTAGGTGTCACTAGCAATTAAAAAATCCAACTTATTTACCCACTACAATCCCAAATTTCTCTTTGTGCAGGGAACAATTGAACAGATTTTTTGCTTAGCTTACAAAGAAAGTTTTTGACTTATTTGGAAAATTATTTCACTTACACACATGCTGTGGTTCAGTATGCACACTCAGAACTTCTGAATCTGCATAAATAATGTTAATAAAGTACTTCTCAATAAATAATCAGGGTTTATATAAGAAATATGGAAGATCAGATGAAATTCCTTTCTTTGATCTGGAGTATGAATTTGTACTTTAGTTTCTCACATTCTCCTTCCTTGTAGGCAGCACAGGCAGCAACTTATTTATTCTTTCTCTGGTCTGATTTATGCATGCTAAAACACTGGGTTTGCCAGAAAATAACAATGACTCTGTGGACAGATGATTAGCACAATCGCAGGGGCTCAGATCCTCATTAACATCCTTCTTGCTGCAGAGAAGTTTAACAAGAGAGAGTTTGCCACACCATAATACACCTCAAAGAGACATACAGAGGCAACTCATGCATAAAAGCATGTTTCATACTGCTGAAATAAAGATTAAATTTAATAGCATATAGAAAAACAAAATTTTAATTAGGAGAAATGTCTGTCAAGACTATCTAGTGTCCGAGTGGGAATACTGCTGTGCAGCCAGAAAGACTTTCTCTCTAAAAGTTAGGTGTCAGTTTGTTGGATTAATCAGTTCAATTGTGGTGGAAATGGTCCATGATATTTCCTAGGATCTGGCCTCAGACAAATGACTCGCTAGTGAGCACATGGATTTACCTGAGGCTTACCCCTACGTGTCTGCCTCCTACTGTGTTTGTAAGGCATGTACCCCCATACATTTATGGACTTTGTACACATCCATACAGATACATCACCAGGTCCCTGAGGGCACTACCAGGCCTTATTGCCCCTGCCCAGCTCCACCTGCTCCTCACCCTACCCATGGGCCCAGGAGCCCTCTTTCAGCCCATGTGGGGGTCATCAGTCCCTGCCCCAGATGGGGTGTTATTCTCCTGTCCTTCTCTGGCCCTTCCACTCAGAAGAACCTTGAGTTTTCTCTGCACATAATTCATTTTGTGGGGGGACCCTCAGGAGCCCACTTCCTTTTGCCCCTTTCTGGTGCCCCTGGCTGGCATATTGCCCTGGCTCTTCATTTACCATGCCTGAGGTTGTCAATAATCCTGTTACTGGTGCCTGGTCTTGTCCACCCTGTGGGCCTGCCCCCCTTGGAGAAGGCACTGCCTGTGATATGGTCACCCTTGGCCCCTGTCCCTCAGGGACCAGCTGTCCCTTACCTATGTATCTCATGAGCTAAATTAAGAGTCGTGTAATAATGTGCATTAGCATTATAGTGTGACTAAATTCCTAGAATTATAGATCCAGTTGTTTGCTTAGCAATAAGTCCATCAGAGTTCCTCAGGAAGAGCAAAGGAAACCGAACTGAACCTAGGTCTGGTCAAAGACAATAGCTGGAAGCAGACTGGAATGAGATTCTTCATTAGGGAAAAAAATTCACCTGTACATCAGCAAATCCTTGTTTCGAGAAAAAACAAACCAGAAAACTCCTTACTCTTGAACTGACAGCATCCAGGCTTAGTATTCTGGGAAAATTGTTTGTGCATTTGTGACATATATCTAAAAGGCAGAAGGTTGTAGGCTTCTTTCCAGGCTATATAGCAATGTCTGTTATATTCCCTCACTTCTTAGTTATGTAAGTGTGAAACCATGTGTTTCAAAGGTAAAGTGACAACCCACAACCTTTCATTTTCTTCTGTTTTCTATGGAAAAGAGCACATAGACCCAAAACCTGAGCAAATATTTATCTTGAGCAGCATTTGGGATGTGTGACCAGCTAACCATGCCCTGGGCTTCAGGACTTATGAACACTGTGCTAACATCAAGAACAACAGTGAAGTTCCTTGTCTTTGGACAGGTGTCCCTGAAGCTTTGCAGTCAACTCTGAAAACATTTTGTTTTTCTCTCAGGTATTGGTTAGTCGATAACAGTACTTCACACAACATTTAACTCTTTTTTCTTCTCTTTTCTCTCCTCTCCTATTCTTCCCCTCCCTCCCTTTCTCTTTTTTCACTTTTATATGTGGCGCTGGAAGGATTCCTTTGGCATATTAAATTGGTTTGACCATTTTGGTCTGTTAAGTTTATACTTCATGAGAGGTGCATCCATTACAATAAAAGCAGAAGAACTGGCAGTTAACTAGGCAGCCTGCTACTTTAGAACATTTGGTTGTCCCCGTAGTAACTAAGACAACAATCTCACAAACTCCGCAGTAGCCTCACTCAAGTTACTAGAAGCATCAAAAAGTACCAATTAGAAAAAAAAAAATTCCTTGTGGACTAAAATCTCTGACATTTTCAGGCATACATGTACCTAAAGATCAAGTTTTACTACAATTCCTATAATCAGTGCCACTTATTTCTGCTTGAAATCACAATTCTGCTGCCAGACATAGGCCACGCCAGTGCTGTCTTAAGTCAGTAAGTGGCTCAGAGCTTATCTCAACCTGAAGCTTACACAATCCTCCAAACCATTTTTGCCAGCAGCCTGAATCAATGGCAAGTATTGAACACACCTAAAGACAGAATCTTCCTAAAGCACTGTCAGATATTTGATTGTGTTACCCCAGAAAAATTATATATCTAAAACATAAAAATTTTCCACTGCAATTGTGAAAACAAGGAAAGATTCCTGCCTAATCAGAGCTAGTCAAATGATGGAACTCTCTCTTCAGTTCAACACTGGCTTGCCTATGGCAATTGCTTTCTGAAAAATCTTGGCTAATGTACGTACCTTGTGGCAACAAGGCATCTCGGTCATGGCAAAGCCAAAATGCCTCCAAAGACCTGCACCTACAATATTATTCTCCTCGATTTTGTTTTTTTTTTCAGATATACGTTTCAGTGTATTTCTGAACTTCACTTGGGAGCACAGGACATTATCATGTCCATTGAATTTTCTGAAGATTGAGACCTTTGTTACAATATACACCAAAATTTGGTTAAGAATTACGTTTTTTGACCTCTGTTGATAATAAATTGCATTCTGACTGACAAATGGAGCAGCTACTGTTATGGCTTAAATCCAGCCAGAAAATAAGCCCCATGAAGCCACGCATTCCCTCCAACAGCAGTGAGATGCGGGAGAGAATCGGAAAAGTGGGAAAACTCATTCATTGAGGTAAAGACAGTTTAATAGGTCAGGCAAAAGCCACACATTACCGCATAGACAAACAAGGAATTCACCCACCACTTCCCACTGGCAGAGAGGTGTTCAGCCATCTCCAGGAAAGTCAGTCTCTGTCACACATAATGGTGAATTAGGAAGACAAATGCCATCACTCCAAGCATGTTCCCTCCCACTTAATTTTTTTTCACACAGATTTATATGCTGACCATGATGCCACATGGTTTGGAATATCCCTTTAGACTTTTGGGGCAAGCTGTGTCCCCTCCCAGCTCCTTGTGCACCCCCAGCCCTTGCTGGTGGGATGAGGCGAGAGGTAGAAAAGGCCTTTGATGCTTTGTAAGTGCTGCTCAGCAATAGCAAAAGCATCCCTGCATTATCAACACTGTTTCCATCAAAAAATCAAAACCAGAACCCCATTCTAGGTACTATGAATAAAATTAACTTTATTCAAACAAAAACTAGCACAGTTACTTATGTTAAATATTTTAAAAGTCTCTGTCATTCCTCTTAGCTTTTGCAGTGAAGGTAGGTTCACAGATCTTCTGGTTCTCTTCTATTCAAATATAAAATGTGTACATTCTGATACTAAAAATATAGTGCAGGCTGTTGTGGCACTCCAGTTAGGTGACCAGAACACAGTGGCACTTGTCACTTACTGGTGTTTGTTTGAAACTCTCCTAGCATTTTACAGGCAATAGAGAAAGTAATGAAACTTATTTTCTGACAGATCTGCAGTTTTAGGGGATTTGTTGTTTAAAATAAATGTTTGTCCTTTGTAAAAGAAATTATAATCATACATTTTTCTACTCTACTTTGATGATTAGTTTCAACATAGACAATGAAGAATACAGATGTGGCAACAACTTGCAAGTTACTAAAATTTTTCTTTTCATTTAAACCTTACGGTTTTATACATCAGTCCTTAATGAAACTCAGGAACTGCTGATCAATTAATAGATGCATCATATCAAGAATGAAACATTTTAAGGGATGCTGTACACTAATGAAGTCATAGCTTGCATAAATTTCCAGAAAAGGTTTGAATCAGAAGAAAATGCTGTTCTGCAAGCAAGTCTAAAAATAGTCTTAACTTACCAGATGCCCTCCATGAATCGAGGATATTCAAAACTCTTTTAGAAATCTACGGGGTTTTTTCGTCTAAGAACTGGGTAAATTACAGAGTAGAATATTCTCAATTTACTAAGTATCTGATAACTGTATCTCATCTGATTAAGCACCATTATTTCATGGGTTTGTGCCCCATTTTCAATGTATAATATGATCAATGAATTCCTCTTTCAAAATTATTTGGTACATTGAGAAAAAAAAATAATACCCTGTATTAAAACTCGATGATAATATATAGGTTTAAAGAGACAGAGAATATCAGAAGAGAGGGTAGAGGAGTGGCAGAGTTGACCAGGCACAGCTTGGTTATTGATGCTGTGTTTAACAGCACTCTAAGCTATTAAATTCTGACAGCAAAAATTCTGCCTGTAAGTCAGTCGTGATTTTTAACGTGAACAAATATAAACAGGACAAAGCCTAAGTTCAAAAGTAGGTCAGTGCTATTTACCTGCAGGTGGCAGAAAATGGTATCATAAATCTTAGACTTTAGTTGACTTAGCATGATGACTTTCTTTGTGTTGAAATGTAATCAGTTTTGTGAGCTACTTGGATTTTAAAGTATTTGTACATAAGCTTTGTTTCCCTGTTTTTGTTTTGTCCTCAGAAAAAGTTTTATTGTGTGTGTGAGTGTCTCCATACAAATGAAGTCAGGCAGAAAGTACAAATCAGTGACTTTGAAACAGCAGCAGTCTCTCCTGAAAACAACAGGACCTGGGGACATATAAGTCTCTAAAGACACACATTCATCTTCAAGCACAGTACAGAATTCTTTAATGCTTGTTCACTGCAGTTATACACTTCATAAGATGACTCAAAAGAATGATTTGGTGAACGGAGACGTAGACTCGCTAAATAGACTGGTAACGTCAGAAAATTTAAGTTCTTATTGACTGTTAAGGTCAGAAAATTGTAAGTTCTTAGGGAGAACAAATAAAATTTATTTGAAAGTTATTTGGCATGCTTCCTAGTATCCTGCACTCCTGTAGGATATTAAAGAAATTAAAACTAAGTCATTAATAAAATAGATTGCAAATTTTAAAAAATAAACCCACAGAATGGTCATTATTCTAGACACTATGAAATCAATGTAAACTATTTCAACACCAACCCGCCCCAAAACTTTCAGACTCGTGTTTTGTGGGTGTTCCCAGAGCATCTACTGAGACTTCACCTTCTCAATAAATTAAAGCATTATTAAAGCTGAACTAATTATCTGTGTGCTTTCCATTGCATATCAAGAGATTATACTCTTTAAAGCAAAATAGCAAAAAAGGACACTTTGCTGTGTCAGGACAATAAAGTCTTCATTACATTCTAGCCCAATTTTTCTTTTTCTCTCTCTTTTTTATTTTTATGGGGAAGATATAGCAATTTTTGCTAATGTTAATAGGCAGTGGAGAGACTTAAAATAAGCATTTACCCTAAGGACATGCATTAAAGAACAAGCTCATGCCTTTTTTACCCTGGAGGAGGTGTTCAGTTTGTGGGTCACTGATTCAGCAAGACTGAGACAGAAAGAGGTGACCTGAACACCACGTCTTTCACTAGGTAGAAAGAGAGGTTAAAGGTGAGCTGTAGCCTTTACAAAACTAGCTCCTATAAACAAATTGTATTAACAAAACTTCCTGAAGCTGATGGCATTCAGTGTCTTTTCTGTATCAGCGCATTCCCCTTCCAAAATAGCTGGAATTTTGGTCTCCAGCAATGAGCTGGACTTTTAGTTTGTTTTTTTCCTGCCCAAATGATGGTTTAAAAGGCTAACAAGAGGGAACAGTTGCCACATTGCTGCCAAGAATACTAATTTACTATGGCTGAAGTGAGCACTGGGGCCTTCATGTTCTCGGCGTGCTTCCCACAGCTCCCTTCTAGGAGCAAGTGTAGGGTTTTACTCACAAGTATCTTAAAGACTTCTACAGACTTCAGTGAGGATAAAGTTTAAAGGTTTTCTTTTTTGCCACCTTTTAGTTAAGCTTTTTTCCAACTTGGGAAATTGGCATTTCTTGCCTGGTCCATTAACTTCTTCAGGTTTCTGAAAAGCTGCTTGTGAAAATATGACCACAAGCTCTCCTCTTGCTCCCTTATGGCCTCATGAGAAATGGCCTTCAAGAGAAAGTCTGTGAATGGTCTTGTGAGATATTCCTTCCTTAATAACTCTGCTTTGGAAGCAGACAGACAATAAATAAAATGGAAATTTACCCACAGCTATTTTAGATTTCTGGAGCTTTTAAATCAAGACACATAACCATCTTTTTAAGAAAAACTGATAGTTTATTAACTATGATTTTTTCTTTTTTTTTTCAGAGGAGAAAAATGGCTGGGAAAAAAGGGAAGCCAAATCAGAGAATCACAGAACCAGAGAATATTCTGAGTTGGAAGGGACCCACAAGGATCATCAACGCCCATCTCCTGGCCCTGAACAGGACCCTTCCCAAGAACTGCACCATGTGCCCAAGAGTATTGTCCAAATGCTTCCTGAACTCTGTCAGGCTTGGGGCTGTGACCACTTCCTTGGGGAGCCTGTTCCAGTGCCCAACCATCCTCTGGATGAAGAAACTTTTCCTAATGTCCAACCTAAACATTTTTTGACACAACCTCATGGCAGTCCCTGAACACCAGAGAGAAGAGATCAGTGTCTGCTACTTCTTTTCCCCTCATGGGGAAGTTGTAACTGTAATGAGGTTTCTCCTCAGTCTCCTCCAGGCTGAACAGACCACGTGACCTCAGCCACTTCACCTCTGGACACTTCACCATCCTTGCTGCCCTCCTTTAGACTCTCTCTAATAGTTTAATAGTTTCCTTTTCCTCTTATTGTGGCACCCCAAACTGCCCCCAGGACTTGAGGTGAGGCCGCCCCAGGGCAGAGCAGATCCGGACAATCCCCTCCCTTGCCCAGCTGGTGATGCTGGGCCTGATGCCCTCAGGACAGGGTTGGCCCTCCTGGCTGCCAGGGCTTTGCTTATTCAAGTTCACCTTGTCATTGACCAGGACGCCCAGGTCCCTTTCTGCAGCACTGCTCTCCAGCCTCTCATTCCCCAGTCTGTACATGCATCCAGAGTTGCCCCATCCCAGGTGCAGAATCCAGTGCTTGTCTTTGTTAAACTTCATACAGCTAGTGATGGCCCATCTCTCTAATTTGTTGAGGTCTCTCTGCAGGGCCCTTATGCCCTCAAGGTAGTCAACAGTTGCTCCCAATTTACTATCACCAGCAAACTTACTTAGTATCCCAGCAAGTCCTGAGTCCATGTCATTTATGAATCTTGCTGTCTTTTCCTGATCTGGACATCATAATACTAGGGGTGCTAACTTACCTCTTCTACAGTAGAAAACAGTGGTTCATGTAGCATTTTGGAAGTCATCACCTCAGCAATGTTATAGGTCTCTCTCCAGAACCACTACAGCTGAGACTCTAAAGCCCCCTGACTACAGTCATCAGTAAATTAGTGGTTGACAGAGCTTATACTGGAACACTGGTTAGAAAGATTTAAACCAAAGCACAAAACCCTGCTGTTTATGAGGAATTCAAGTAATAGTTTTTTTGGTACTAAAAGATAAAAGAATAAAAATTGAAATATTGACGTAGTTAATTGTTGTAGCTGCAAAACTCTGAGTTTTATTCATGTAGAATGGGAATTACTTTGATGAACAGAAGTATCCCTAGAAAACCTAATAAAGCAATAGAGTCACATCTTCTCCACTTGCCTAATTCAAAAGAGGTCCTTTGACCAATTTTTCTCCCTGTCTCAATAATTTCTTTTAATATTAGTCTGTAAATAATTTTATATGAACTAAACCAGTGTAAACCAGTTTCAGTGTAAATCCTGCAAACAACCCAGTATCTCTTACAGACCAGTTGGTACTTGCTTTAAGGGAGAAATTGGTATCTGCTGCAAGGAAGGAAAAGGCTTCAGAGATGAGACAAAGGTAATCTTTTTAACGGGTCTCCAGCATCCCATTCTAGTAGGATAACAATCAAGTTGGAAGTGGAAGGGGAGATCAGCTCCATATTTCTGGTGTGGCATGAAGCCTATAGCATTAAAACATAATCATGTAGACCTAAACTTTTGCTTTTGCTAGGTATGCCCAGAGAGAAGAAAAAATAAAGTGTAACTGACCAGTAGATTTTAAATTATTTAATGATCAAGAAACAAAGTTTGGAGTGAAGCTGAACTTCTTTATTTCTTTCATTCTTTTAAGGTCTTCCTGATTATTTTTACACAAATCTAATGTATATTGCCATTAGTCATCATTCTCATTTTCCAGAGGGAAAAAGAAACTATTATTTTCCTATATTAAATTAACATTCATAAAATCTGGTCTTTTTAGGTCAATTTTACTTAAATATTTATATAGTTCCAACTTCTTTTTTTTTTTCATAAGAAAAAAGTACTGTGCTTCACATTGGGATTAGAAAGTGATGAATATTATGGTCTTTTTCTGTGTCTCCAACCAATTAATTCCATTATTTAATTTTAATCTCCAAAAATGTGATGACTTACCCACTTTTCTTATTAAGTTAGGTAGTTAAATTCTGAAGGTCAGAGCAACCATGACCCTGCTCAGTCAACAACTGGAAAACAGTAGATGAAACATTAAATGTGACTCAGTGTTCTTCCTATAAGGAGCTGTTGCCAAGGGCACAACCGTGGGTGTAAGTATTTATTGTGTTCAGGCTTCAGTAAGCTTCATCATGATAATTAATTCATGAGGTAAGGAAGGTATACATGATTAAGGTCATTTCATCACCAAACAAAAAGTGAGAAGTTGTCTCTTAGCCCTGGCGTTTGTGCTATTTATAAGTCCAAGTTCAGAGGGGAGTCTAGAAACCAAAGGCTGCTTTGATGACTTGTGCGACATGTCTTCAAATGAAGAAGCAAATATGATGGAAAGCTCCCCAGGGGGTTTCTTCTGCCTGCAGGCATAACCTCTTTTTTCCTTGGATTTAGTTTCAATTAACTCCTCGTCAGCTATGTGCTGAGCTCAGCAAGGCACCAGACCAGTCAACAGTCTTCATAAATTGTGACAAAAAAATATATTTGAATATTATCTGAATTATTTATCAGAGTCTATCATATCCTAGCCTTTCTTCCATGTTGTTTTGCTAACCATGGGTATGATGATTCAGTATTACTTTGCAATTTTGTGTGGTTATTTATGGTCCCACACAGCATCTGCAAAACATACTTTCTCTAATGTGATCATATTTTGCATTCATTTTTTCAGTTGCAGTGAATGGATCTCTAGATATTTGGTTTATATGTTTTTATGGCCTACATGGTTTCACTTTATACCCTTCTTTAGGTTTTCTAAGTAACGTCTAAATCAGTGTATCCCCAAGACAAGATGCAAATCACTTATTACAGGTAGAGTCAGCAACTATATATTTATTAATAGAAAAAGGTTTGACCCAGATGATGAATTTGAAATGCAGTCATAAAAAAATGTTTATCCAGAACAAGGTACATTTTAGAATGCATTTGAAAGCTGTCTGGAGCTGACTGACAAAAGAGACCTCTTTAAATGTTACTTCTAGCCATGATTTGATTTTAAAACTTGTTTTATGTACTATACCTTGAAAGCCAGCCTCTGTTCTTCTTTCATAGTGTTGCTCACTATGTCAGAAACTGTGATAAATGACACTGCCTAGGCTGAAAATTTCAACAAAAAAACCCAGCATTTCATCCAAGAACATGATGATGATGACACAAAGTTTTTATAAACAAGCCCAAAAGTAATCAGGAGGGTGTCGGGGTACCTGGAGATCTGACCACATCCTAGCTACTTAGTGGAGTGAGAACTTAAATAAGTACTCATAGTATAGGGAAGATAGCTACCTGAAAAATTACTTCAGAAGTTCTTTTATGGACCTGTCATGTTCCTACAGGCAATGTCCACTCATAAATTTTGCCTGAATCTTCCAGAAGTGTGGTAGAAATCATTATGGAATTCCTCGGTATGTAACCTCCACTGGTTAACACCTGGGAAGGTCCTAGGGTACCTAAGTGGTATTCAGCCTCTGCTTACATACCAGCAGGATACAGGGAAGTGACTGAGCTGGTTGTCAAGGTATATTATATAGATAGTCCTACCCAAAAAGATCAAAATGGAAGATGGGAACCACATCTCTTCATTCAACAACTCTTCATTTTAGTTAGCAGTCTAAAATATCACTTCCCTCTAAATATTCTTTTCATTATACTCACTGGGAAAGTTACTAAAAACCTAATGTAGCAATAAGATTAATAATTTCCAAGCATATTTGTTACTATGTGTGCTTGTTACTGCTCAAAAAGTTGAAGGTTTTCCTCCATTTTAAGTATTACAGAAGAATGCAAACAAATACAGACTGAATTTTTTACTAGTGATGTGGTTTAAGCCCAGCTGGAAATTAGGTACCATGTGTCCACTCACTCAACCCTCCCCTCTCCCCCTTACCCCAGTGAAATGGAGAGGAGAATCAAAAGTAAAACTTATAGGTTTAGATAAGAACAGCTTAATAATTTAAAACAAAGTAAACCACAATAATAATGGCTACTACTACTGCTACTAATAATAGACACAAACAAACAAGTGATGTGCCATACAATCACTCTCCACCCACTGACCAATGCCAGGCCTCTCTTCCTGAACTCAGACCAGCCCCGCTTCTGGGTAACTCCCCCCAGTTTATCTAATGGGTATGACATTCTATGATGTGGAATATCCCTTTGGCCAGATCAGATCACCTGTCCCAGCTGTGTTTCCTCTCAGTTTCCTTTGTGTATCTTCTCAGTGGAACAGCATGAGACACGTACATAAAAATATCCGTGACTTAGGANAAAAGATCCGTGTCTTAGGATACACACAAATTAGCAAAACCCAACAATGTTATCAACATTGTTCTCATTGAATCTGAAACACAGCACTGTATCAGCTACTGGGAAAAAAAATTAACTATCTCAGCCAAGACCAGGACAAATAGCTTGCCTAACATAGCAGTGAGCCTATCGTGTGAGGAAATGTGGCCTTAAAAAAGCTTAAAGCAAGCACTGAATGTTACAGCTTGTCTTTGAAAATTTCTGCAGACCTAGTAACACCTCAGATGCCTGCAGAGGGTGCCTTGAGGATGATGCCCCTTAATTTCCTATTAAAAGTTCATTTTCTAAGAGATGTGTAGCACCTCAATGCACTTCTATGATAAGGGGAAGGAAAGAAGCAGTAAAACTTCAAGATACATTTACAGGAGATAGTAGTAGTAATAGTAGCAGCGGCAGCAGCAAACAGCAAGGGAGAAAATAGATTAAATTGGTTAAGACCAAGTACAGCAGCTACTAGAAATGATAAATATTGATAGCCAAGTGGCAGAACAGAATCTAGTTCTTGTAGGACTACGGATATACTTTTTTTTCTAATTCTGGTAGTGCTCAATATTTCCAATAAAAACCTGAATAATGGAGAAAATTATAAGAAAATGTTAAAATCACGTTGCTCAGAAAGGGAACTCAGGCTCTTTGGAAGACAGCCTCAGAGTTCAGAATGGTCCTTTGCAACTCACCATGATCATCAGTTGTTTTGATACAAATGACACCACCAAATAGACAGAACTTGCTAGGTAGGCAAGCAAAGGGGAGCAGGATTGCACTAAGAGGTAGATAATAAGCACTAGTAGCAATAGAAAAGCCTTTGATCTGTATAATACATTAATTTCACAAGGCATTTATGAAAAGTTTAGAATGAAAATGACATCATCAAAATGAAACCAAAAACACTTTGAAAATTTGAATGTCAAGACAGGTTAAAGGAATTTGCCTCTGACTAGAAAAGACTGTGACTGAATTTTCCAATACAAGAACTTGCTGTTAATGAGCATGATCAACTGTTCGTCATATCCCATGAGTGCAGTACATTAAGTATTCAGCTTAATTTAGAGCAAAGAAACTTTGGACAGATCAGGGAAACATGCTTCTTAATATAAGACTAGCCAGTACAGGCTGTTTAATAGGCTATAAAAACAGTATAATTTCAAGTTTTAAAAGAAGTCACACAAGTTTCTGTCATTGACAGGCTGGCTATACTTGAATTGCCTCAAAATAAGAAGGTAAATCATCTTTCAATGTGAGGCTGTTTGCTTTTTTTTTTGGCTTTCCACCCCCCTCACCTCCTCCTCTATTTCTAGGATTTTTTTGTTTACAAAATTTTGTACTTAAAATATCAATTTAACTTTTCTGCCTAATGTTGTGTATTCCACATGCTCATGATAATTTTTCGTGTTCAAAACATCACATCCAGTTTATCAAACAATCTGGGAACTATTAGGCTCGTAGAAAATTCCCACTATCTTGCTTAGATGCTCTTGACACAGAAGTAATAATGAAGCCAATATGCTAAATCAGGTTTCTGCTAGATCAGCCACATGCAATCACTAATACATAGAAAGATTCTAAACAAAATTATGAAAATAAATCATACAGATGATAAATTGTAGAAATGGGGCAAAAATTACATTACTAGTATATTAAACTCATTAATGAGGATCTTAGAGAAAAGGTGATGTAGAACTATGCAAAAAATCTTTAGAAAAGTAGTTTGAAATCCCATAAAAACTACAAGAAAAATGATGTCAGCCTTTGAAACAATACCTGAGAAGGAATTATATAGTTAGAACATCATGTTGCCAGATGGTTATCAACAAAATCTGAATATGAAGGGCATATTCAAGAAGGAAATAAGCAAGCTTTAGGACTACATGCAACTCTTACTTAAACCATAGGTCATGGTAAAGGTCTTGGAGGAAAAAAGTGCAGACAAAGAAACTATGAGTCTTCCATATTGAAAGGAACAAAACAATCCAGCTTCTGAAAAAACCTCACAATGAAAGGCTTGGGCCAGAGACAATGTCTTAGAAAGATACTCTGAGATAAAGCATTAGAGCAGATCATTGTGATTACGGGAAAAGAGCATGTCATATCCACCTGCAAATCTTTAGATAGGTCAGAGTTGACCAATAAAACTGGCTATATCAGCTTAGTCGTATAATAACTCAGCTGATCCTACTAGCTAAGACAAGTTATTACTGTTTTGACCAAGAAAATACTGGTGTGGCCTCTTTTTTTAGTTTCTATGAATCAAAGGGGAAAAAAAGATCAGGTATTTTACTAATCCTTATATTTCCTGTTGAGATCACAGTATTGTTTTAGCCAGATTCCAATATATTTGTAATATGAGGGTAATAAAAAGTTTGCAGTCTACTCTTCTGATGTATACAAGGCTGACTTATTCCCGACGATCTATACTACAATTCATGTTTGTAATATTAATAGCATAAAAATAGGCTGATGAATGAGAATATAATCAGAATGACTGTGAAAAAGCAAAAGCTGAAAGAAACAATCATAAACTCAGATTTTGCAATTTTTTAATTGTTTTCCCTAAGTAGGATGTAGGTCTCAGGAGAATGCCATGCTGACTCTGTTAGACTCATATTTCTAGCTAAGTTCCTTCGGGAACGACTATTCAGAAGTGTAGTCAATGTAATGAAAGAAAGAAATAATACTCAGGTAATATTGCCAAATATGAAGCTTCTGGAAGTTAGCTTTACAATAATTACATATAAATTGGTCCCGTTGTTTTTTCATACAAGCTTTTCCTATTAATACAAACTGTTATCCTCCTGTATTCTCAATCTTTTAAGTTTATCATTTAACATCACTGAAATTCAATATGTAAATGAGAAGTTTTAGCCACAGGAGAAAAGATGAAACCAGCCAAACATGGACTTGGACCTTGAGGGAAAGAACTGGAAATTTTGAGCTTCTTCCTTCTATAGGGCCTTATGTGTTCAAACTGCTGAATGAGCATTCATTAGTGAAAAATGTCTCCTTTCATCATCTCATGCTAATTACTGAGAGAAGAAGCAAAATGTTAGTAGCACTAATGTGGATTGCACGAGATAGTACCCTGCCATGTACTAATTAGCATGAGAGTAGGAAAGAAAACTGTCTTTAGGAAATATCCCAGGAGTGCAAAAGGAACAGGAAGGGATAATCCTGTTTCAAAGTACTTGAAGGTAAGAAGAAAGAAACCCAAACAAAAAAAGCAAATCTTAAGAAAAGGGTTGACTGCAATGTTTCGTTGTTTTTTCTTTTTCATATTGTCATAGTGAAAGGGGAAGTATCTTTTTAATGATGAATCTTCATTCATTCGCATTTAGCTTGTTGCCTGTATTCAGATAAAAGAGTAACTGTCTGCACCTCAATTAAGTATTATTACTAAGTCATCTTTGATTATAACCCTGTTTGTTTCCCATAGTGAGCTTGTAAATCACTCAAGTTGAGCATTGTGCCTTCCTCAGATGCCCTGCAGGGTGAAGACTGATATCTCAAACATTTCTTGGAATTGGTCTCTTCCCCTAGACATTCTCTTACTGGAATTTTAATGTGATTTTCCACTGGATTGTTCTGTTTTAGAAGTCTGTGGCAACATTTTCTTTTTGTTTTAATCAATTTTCCCGAAGATTTTCTCTCTCAATGAGAAATGCAAAACTTTGCAATACTTTGAAGAACAACATCTGTTCATTTGCATTGAGAAAATTTTATTTAGTCTGTTATTTTTTTATTCCACTAGTAATTGACAAGCAAGGAAAATTGAAGTATCTTCTGGCAGAAGGAAGGGAAATAAGAATTACTTTTTCTCACATGCATATAAATTGAAATTTATACAGTTACTTAAAATTATACCAAAGATGTTGTATTTAAAAACTTTGAAACAAACAATCAAAGCCAAGATATTATGACTGGTCAAAAATAATTTGCTCCAGAACAGGAATTTTCATTAAATAAAAATAAGCACTTCTGTATGTCAGACTTATGTCCCTCAAAGTCACATGTGGAAAGTGCCGTTAAATTTTTCAATAACATAAAAGCTTAGTCCAGTAGGAAGTGGCTTTTTTCCCATCAGCTCTTTGAGTTTGAATTCTTTATGGTATGGGATACTGCTTAAAAATATAATTCACATCTGGCTTCTGAAGTTTTTAGGCACATGAAGAAAGAGAATATCCTAGCAAAATTCAGAGTTGATTAAGAGAAGACTGCAGCCATGTGGAAAATCATATTACCACATGTGATTTAAAAACATAGAAGAGAACTTAAACAAATAGAGTAATAATTTGATGTTGATATACTCAGATTAAAGGATATGCTTGAACACTGCAAACTAATTCAAGGGACTAATACTGTATGTATTAGCTATGCACATTCCTTCTTAACTGATTTGTCAGAAAGCTTCTTCCCTAGCAAACAAATTCCTTTTTTATTTCAAGAGTCCATTACAGCCTCCTCCATATCTTTGTTAGCAAAAGGACAAATTTCATGCCAATTGCTCTGATACATTCTTTTTCATATGTATTTCATAATCTGTCATTTAAAGGCTTCCTAATACAAATATTTTGAAAACCCAAGGCAAAGAAAGCACAGAGTTCTCTGTAAAGCCACAATACATATCTATGATATTACACAAAGAAATGGTTAAAAGCAGATATCATCAATAAATGATGTTGACAAATATCTTTATGCATTTCAAAAAACTGAATTTTGGATGAGTGTCTCAGTGTTTTACAATAAGTTTACAGGGTATGGAAATAGCACGGTAATTTTTTTTCCCACTGCTAATTATCTGTTTTTCTCAGGACAATTAAAAAACCACCTCCACTTTAGAAAAGATATGAGATTTTGTGGAAGAAAATGACAATGGATTTAGAATTCAATATTCAGCTTTTAAGTTTACTCTTTTGAACAAACCTTACACATTTTGATTTGACTAATTAAAGAAAAAAAAAAAGACATTCCAGTAGGGATACTTTTCTTATTTCAGGTAGCAAATATTAAATCATATTTGAATGCCGAAGTAAAATCTCAATAAAGGCAACAACAAAAAAGTCAATTTGCAAGTACTTTTTTTCCCATGTAAGCAATTGATATTGTGAATAATTTGTGAATGTATTTTATTCTGGCATGTTCAAAAACTAATTATAAAGTTCTAAAATCTTAGGTTTGTATGGTTCAGTTTTCTGTCCATAAAATATACTGGTACACTCTCTGAGTCCTCCTACTACTTTAGTTAAGTCATATTTTGCATGCACGTGAAAATAATTATTTTCACTATTTCAGCCACTTTGTCAATAGTGAAATTTAGAACTTGGAAGGTGGCAAAAGAAACAAGTAAATGGATATATTTAGAGAACATAATCTTCTTTGTTTACATCATATATATCAGTTTCATTTGTATCTTATAGATGCTGGTGGTATGGCAAAGCTCCAAATAATTTTCTTTCCTGAAAGTAGTCTTTAACATGTGTCAGTCGTAAATCAGGTGAAACACTGAAGACTTTCTCATTGCTCATATATTCAAAGAACTTTACAATTTAACTCCTTGTGGAGTGTTGTTGGTTTGTTGCTTGTTGGTTTGTTTGTTGGTTGTTTTTTTTTTTTCTCTTCTGGTATTTTAACTAAATTATTTCAAAGCTATTAAATAATAAAATATATTATTTTTTCTCTGTAATCTTCAGATTTGTTTATTTAAAAGTACCTATATATATATATATATATATGCTACGAGGGTATGGGCACTATTTTAAGAAGACTCAAAAGACACATTTAGGATTTCAGGTGACCATCTGTCTTACTGTCTGAAGTATTAAAAATTGACACTTTTATATTTTGAACTTGATTTTACTTTCATTGTTCCCACTTTCACTTTATTGGACTATAGCACTTATTCTATATGGACAATTTAAATAAACATCAGCTTAAAATAAATGCAAGGCATTGATAAACAGATACAACAGATGACATCTGAAACAAGTATCACCCATAAGAAGCCGTCAGATAGAACATATCCATTGGAAAGTAATATCATAAAAATCCACAACATTTTTATCACAAAGCCATTGAGATTTTGCATGCATCATCCTTGGTATTCCACAATCTGGAATAAAGCCAGTAGAAAAATCCAAAACCTTGGAAATCTTCAATGTATTTTCCCCCACTGGAGACAGTAGCTAGCAGTGACTTTGCTCCAGTTCTGTGCTGTGCATTGTGCCAGGGTTTCTTTGCTCTGTTTATTAAGCTGGCGACACAGGCAATGCTAACTCTGGCACTGCAATTCTGTTTGCAATCAAAATTGGTTGTTCCAGTCAGAAAAGCCAAGCTGACAAAGTGGCAGCATACTGATCCTCTCTCAATAAATTTTCATCCAAACTTCCTCAGGGAATGTGAGGGAGGAAGGGGACTTTGATCAGAAAGCCAGTTCCTGAACAGTTGAACCTGAAAAGCAAGTTTTTCCTCAGCTCAGCCATGTCATCTCCTTTAATCTGGGTGTGTGGTGATTCAATATGCTGTACTAAAAAGCAGTGGCAATGGAAAACTGTATGTGAGGATGCTCAAAAGAACAAGAATGAGATTCTTGTTGCAATTGGGTTTCTATGTCCTGTTACACCATATGCAATTATGCAGAGAACTAAGACGTATCTCAGGATCCACTCAAGCTGTTCTAGGCAGGAGCAGTAGTTTTTTTAGATTTATAGAAAACATGTTAATAAAGATATCTGGATGTCAGCTAGTCTGTTCCCTGGCCCAAAGGCAGGGTCCACTGAGAGGATGCCACAGGTGGAGCTGGTGTAGGCAGTACTGAGCTGCAGTCTGCCCAGCATGTCAACACCTGCTCTGATGTGAAAAGCTGAGACATAAAGGTCTAAAAAAAAAAAAATTCCTTCCTGCTCTTCCTATATTTTGTTCTTTCTTGAGAAGTGCAGTCCCTCATCATATTGGCAAACCTTACTGTCAATGCAGTTCATCGTTAGTTACGTCTATCCTAGGAAATTAAATCTGGCAGAAGCATGGTCGGAAGCACAGGCATGAGAGAATCTCATTCAGAGGTCAGCTTGCTCTCAGGCATAGCTGCAGCTTGTGCCAAATAACCTCTGCCTGGCTCCTGTTCAAAAGATAGCACAAGCCAGAGATGCTTTCCAGTATGCAAACAGTAAAACCCGAGGAAACACAAGGGTTTTTACGCACAGACAAACTCTGCTGTGCCAGGGCCCCAGAACAGGATCTGGTCAGGTTTTCTTACATTAGTACATCTATAGTCACTAAGGAAATGAGCCAAAAATCTAATTTTCCTTTAATTTTTCTATCTTTGGTGATCTGGGATTGATCACTTCTTACTTTTGTATCAGATTTCCATATTTACTGTTGAAGAAACAGGGGAATGTGTTTGTCCCTCTACCAACACATATTTCTGGCATTACTAAATTCAGCAGTCACAAATTTTCAGTATTTAGACCAAAAGAAAAGGACATTCACAGCAGAACCTGAAGATGGGTCCATTTTTTTGGAACTCTATACCAATAACTGAATCTCAGGACTATCCCTTATGTTAACTAACAAATGTTTACTGTTTGAGTCTGTCTTTGTGCCATTTTGTTACAAAGGTGATGTTACGTTTGTATCCCAAATCCCTTAGTGCATTCTGAAATCTGTCAAATCAGTCATGTTTCCATATTCACAGCATGTTACAAACAACCCAGGCCAGCTCAATGCATGAATTATGTGTCAAAAAGGCACAGTAAAGTCAACATAACTTGAACATAACATTGCTCCCAAAATTGACTGTAAACTGGATACAAGCATAGGGAGATGCTTGTTTGTTTTTCATGAGGAAAGAAAATTATGCACAGGGATAAGGAGATTGTGCATTACATATATTATGTGCAGTAATTATGTTATCATTGGAATCTGTTCAAAAGAGTTCCATTTTACACTTGATAAAGTCCTTTAAGTCTGCCATAGCCCCTCTAAATTCTTCATAATGTTGACTTCTTTCTACTCAATGATGACATAAGACACACTACCAAAATACGGCAAATGAAACAAATACTTACATGGAAAACTAATATTAGGAGAGTAATTCATATTTTTCTATCTTCTAATACAGTTTTGCCGCTGGAAATCTCCAAGGAAAGGTACCACTGTGAGATGGTGCAGCTCCTTGTGGCACAGGAAGAGCTGCTCTTAGAAACAGAAGACTGCTATGTTAAGTGGCCACTAGGAGCCCAATTAACATTTTCACTCAGTAATGCTTTCTTAATCTGAGAGCCAAATGAGATTTCTATTCCAAAGAATTGCATCTAAAACGATAAATCAAACTGAAATATTGCTTGGCCATCTTCCAATGGGTCGCTAAATGCTAGTTCCTCCAAAAACTAGAGATCAGAATCACTAACAATGTAGAAAAAAAAAAATTACAAACTTTGATCTGTGAGTATATTGCCTCTACCTATCTGCATTTTATTATCTCTACCTATCTGCATTTTTATTTCTTTCGTACTGTTATAGCCATTTTCAAATATCTTGAAGCACTGCTGAAGAACAAGCAACAGAAAAAGATGCTGAGTAATCTTAATCAAAAAGAAAAAATCATTATTTTTCAGTGACTTCAAGACACTAGTCCTTGCACAAAACCCTCTAACAGTAATGAACCAGACTTTGTATGTGCTGATTTGGCAGCATTGTGGCAATTTGCAGTGACATCTAATGCATTAAATTTGGCAAAATTTGGGGTGCATGCTGGCCCTGATGTTGAGTAGACAAGTATATGTCCCATATAACAAACTGTCGTCTGACTCTTATTTTTGTAGGTTTTGTGTTGGTTTTTTTTTTTACATAGTAGCTAGACAGTTCAGGAACTCAACCATTTACTTTATCATTTAGGAACAGCTTTAAGATTTGCTACATTCCCTAGAGGATCTGGGGTCTTCTAAATGAGCCAAGTATTTATGATAAATAAATAGTGTATTATGTCTGTGATAGATGAATTTTTCTCCCCACTAATGGACTTCTGGTGAGTCTAGGAACTGAGGACTGCTGTTGGATGAAAAATAGATATTTCAATATGTTGCCTGAAGGGCGTTATACCAGAGAATGAAATGAGGGAGGACCTTTTCCATGGGTAGTCATACAGCCATAATTTTTTTTTTTGAATATTCTAATTGTGGGAGCTTATTTGGTTTTGAATATTATTTAGGTTTGAATAATAAGAATTTTTCTTCCATAACTTTCTTACCTGCAAAAAATTCTACATTTCCTAGAATATCTAAGGAAAATATTAAAACCTTTAATTAATATAATAAAGTTTCACTGCCATGGATGACAGTGGTTGACATCAACTGAGAATCCATCACAGAAATGAGATGTGGCTAATGGTTGTGAAGTGCACTTCTTTTTGCAAATTGTGGAAGACAAAAATGTGATATTTTTAGAAGCAATATTGTAAGAGACAACTTATGCATGCATGATATTAATGGCATAAGACATTAAGCTCTGAATGATTGCTTTTCCTGGCTTGCATACCAATGCGTTATTTTATACTTAACTGATATTTTAGATGGCTATCTCTTCTTCCACTCCTTTATTTATGAAAGATGTTTTCTCCTTTTTCTCTTTTGCACATTTTTTGTTTGTCTTGTTATTTTTAGGGTCTGAACATTTATTCTGGGAATAGGTTTTGTCTGTTGGAATGAGTCATGCCCTACCTCCTTCTCTCATCCATACAAGTGCACAGGCAGAACTGAAATGTCCCTTATGTCTTCAGAGCAGGAAGAGAGTCTCTTGGTAGCATGTAATTTATTTCATATAATGGAGCTCTTATCACAGGTGTACAGTGAACAACAGTCACTTTTGACGTGTTTACAGATGAGTTTGGTTTTGGTTTGTTTTCTTTTAAATCCCAATGGAGATAAATTCTACTAGGCTCACACTTAAGACCTGCAGACTGACGCAAAACTGTTGGGTTCCTTACTGTTTAGTAAAACACATACTTATTTATTCTAATACAGTCTCCTCCTGTTTCTCATATTGTGATGTCAATATTCAGTGCATGGCCATACATCATTTTATAGACTGTGTGTTTTATGTCTCCATTGAGAACTTTCATGATTTTTGTTATAACAGTGAAGATTTGGTACCATTGTGCATTTCCTTTGTAGGCAAGTAATATTTCATTCAGTTACATCTCTGTATTTCCTTTAAGCTGAGATGTGTTCATGATGGCCATCATTTATGCTAATTACATTACCTCTCGCAGTTTTGATAGTGAACCTTTTGCTTCCTTGACATATGCTTACACATGTGATGCATACATGTGTCATACATACAGGGAAGTGGCAATTCCAAAAGAAAATTTATTGAAATAGATTGGATATATTTTATAAGTAAGTGTAGCTATTTTAATCAGCATTTTTGCCTTTTTTAGACACAGATATAGATATATATATAGATATAGATATATGATTAAAACATCATATTAAAACTGGAGCTACTGAGAAGAATTAGAAAGTAGATTTCTTTGGGTAACTACATCAGTACAACCACTGTAAGCATAACTTACTCTTTTTAAAAATTTCAGTCATGGCCACAATATGTAAGATAACCTTTTTTGTTCCACTTTCAACTCCCACACTTCACTCAATTTTTCTTCTTAAATTGGATTAGAATCTCTTGAGTAGAAGCAATTACCTTGATTCCTTAAATTCTCTGTCAAAGAAAGAAGGTCTCTGAAACACTAGGAAGGAACAATCTTCAGGATTGTTTTTCCTTTGTTGTAAAATCTGCCAATCACTTTCCAGGGAGGAACTGAAAAGAAGAGGAGGAGATGAGGAGGGAAATGAAAAACCATGTCAGAAACAGTACATGCAGTTCTGTTTGTATTTTACATTTTAAACTTTATGGTCAAAAGCCCAAAACTATAATTATTTTAAATCTGAATAATTTGTAATCTTTTAGTCCTTTTACTTTGTCTGCACAGACCTTTGTGAAGTAGACTCTTGAGAACATTATGCTCAGCCTTTGTAAATTATAACTGTTCCATAGTGGACGTATGAAATTTGTAAACAATTATATTTTTGGACCTTAGAGTCACAGACATGCACTGAAGTAACAGACATGTAGGGAAATGTAGCTTGTAGGCTTCTTATAATATACAGATTTGTCCAGTGATTCTTACTGAACTTGAGACTAAGTTTGCATGAATTGCACACAGAAGGATCAAGAGAGAGATGTAGAAGGCAAAGCAAATGTATAATGCATATGCAGTAGTTCAATGCACAAAAGGAATCTGATGAATACTTTATAAGCCTAATTTGTAAGTGCACCCTGACTCCCTCAGTGTGCACTGTTTAAATTAAAAGTTTGTACATCCTGTATGGCATTCTCAGATTGTATCAACACCTCAGAGTCCTTTGTCTCACTCATAGCAATGGAATGTGGGTTTTGTGCACATTTTGCAGAGTAAAATGAGCCCCGATACCAAGACACACAACGAGAAGGTGGCTGTGAACTTCGAAAGTGTGTTGGCTCATTTCCTTCAATTCTTCTAATTACTTAAAAATCTAATACATATGGGATTTTTTGTCAGCTTAGTTATAACCCTACTGCTAAACACTTGATGAATAGGTTGCAGATGTCACACACAGCTTATGTAGGCCAAGACAGAGCGGTTGAGTTAAAAGGACAATATCAGTGGATGTATGATAATTTAGACCTAAACTGCCTTCTCAAATAATTATTCCTGCAAAGTAAGGAGAAGGATAGAGATGAATTTTCTCTAAGTGACAGGATGAACATCTGTCTTTATGAAACAGTGATATTTCCAAAAGCTTAGCTTTAGAACACTTCCATTAGGAATAGCATGTTCTAAACTCAGAGTAAGCGAATTTTAAACTCCTCGTCCAACAAAAAAAAGCTTAAACAGTGCCTGGAAACTTACAGGTTCAAAGTCTTTAGCGGGAATGATACTAAATTAATCAGTTACATTAATTTTCAGGTCAAAAATAATTAACTATGTATTGAGAAGGATTCTCGCCTTCTCAAGCTGAATCATTAACTACAGTCCTCACAAATGCATAAAATGCACCAAGGTAAGGATACACAGCATTATGGGTAAGTCCATAGATCTGTACATTTACCAAATTCCATACTTTAGGTCCAGACCTGTGATGAAGGAGAAAAGGACCATGAAAACTATGGACTATCACTGAAGGCAACTAGTGTGTTTACAAAAGCATAGAACTCCATCTGTTTTACTAACAAGCCATTCTATCAGCAAGAACAACCAATAGAAATTATCCCTTTTATGCACTGAAGAACATATTTTCCTAGATATTTTCCAACTGCACATACTATTATAATTACTTTTAGATTAAATTTCTCTAAACTTGGGCATACCAAAAACCAATTTATTTTAGCTTTCCAGTCAAATTACTTTTTAAAGTTTTCATACATTACTTTTTTTTGCTATAAACTCCAGAAGTAAATTTTTGTCCTAAGAAAATTTCAAGACCTTGTTATCTTTTTTGTGCTACTAAAATGGTTTCATAGAGGGTTGTTTTATCTTGTTTTCCACTGTCTACATCTTCAACCAAATTTGGCAATATAGCCTCTTTTCTAAGGAAACACTGAAGAATTAAATGCTTCATGGGCAGGATACTATAAACTCAAGTTCATATAATTAAAATAACGTGTATTTAATTGTGAATCTGTCTTATTTCAGTTATATAAACTAGCAATAACACTGATCTTTTTTCTCTTTCTTCACCTTTAAAAAATGAACAGTATTACATTAAATGAGGGTGTGTTTACTTGGGAAATATGATAACAGGAGCAGATACAATTATTTTAATCACTGAAGCATTGTCTGGCTAGTAAAAATTTAACTGATGATTTGGGCAAATCTGGGGTATCTGTCATCAGGAAGGGCAAATCTAATGGTGGTGCCTCTAAAATGATCCAAAAGAATAAGCAAAGTAATGCCTCTAGGTAAAGTGAATAAAAAACAAGAGGTAAATGTAGAGATTTGATGTCAAATAAACATTGTGATTATGAGTATTAAAAGCCTCTAAAAAAGGATGTTTGACAGTAGTCTGTGGTCATTTTTTGTATAACACAGTAAATAAAATTATCCCTGAGCAATGAGGTGATAAAGCTCCTACAGAGCAAAGGTACAGCCTGGGTCCTCACACCTGTGCAAACTGAGTCATCACATGGTTCCCAATGCACAGATTCAGATCTCTGATCTCTCAGCTTAGGGAGCTGCCAGCAAGGAGGATCCTGTGACTAGTTTGGACCTATGAAAATTCAAGCTGCAAATTCAAGCATCTGAAAAAGTGTAGATCTTAGAAATTCCATTAAAGAAAGCTATATTTTGTGTTTCTCTACTGGTGAGAATAAAAACAACACTTTCTATTTCACCAAAATGTGGAGAAAGATCCCTCAGCTGAATGCTTTTGAGTCCATAACCCTTTGGAGGAAGATGACATTTTCTATGGAAATCTGTGCTACAGTATTTGATTAAAATACATGAGGCAGGTACATACTGAAGGACATAATATATGCATGATGGAATAAAAGAGAAATGTCACTGTAGCACAAAGAGGTTACTGGAGGTTATTCTCTTAAAATCTTTCAATGTGGGGGATGTGGAGAGGGAGGCAACTTTTATATCAAAAGGTCCTTTTGGTCTAGCAGTTTAGAGCTATTCAGCTAGACAATCTGTTTTTCTCTCTGTGTTTGTTCCATTCTTTCAAGTCTATGTCTTTAGCACTCAAAACCATCTGGAATGAAATGTTTACTTTTGAATGTCAAATAATTTCTTTTTCCCTCTTTAATAAATATGAAGATATACATATATATATTTTAAAAATACATTATGATAACATACATGTATATAATGCATGCATATACACATATAGAATCACCAAGGTTGGAAACCCTTGAGATCATTGAGTAAACCAGAAATACCAAGTCCACCACTAAGTCATGTCCCTAAGTACCACATGACTTTGAAATACCTCCAGGGAAGGTGATTCCACCACTGCCCTGGGCAGCATGTTCCAGGGCTTGACAAACCTTTCAGCGGAGAATTTTTTCCCAACATACAATCTGGAGCTCCTCTGGCTCTAGCTGAGGTTATTTCTCTTGTGTTATCACTTGTTACCTGGGACAAGAGATTGACCCCCACTTCGATATATCCTCCTTTTATGAATTGCAGGGAGCAATAAGGTCTCCCCTGAGCCTTCTTTTCTCCAGGCTAAAAAAATTCCAACTTCCTCAGCTAGTCATTGTAAGATTTATGCTCCAGACCCTTCCCCACCTCCACTGCACTTTTCTGGTGGTCCAGAACCTCAATGTCTTCCTTGTACTGAAGGGCCCAAAACTGAGCACAATACTTGAGCTGTGGCTCCCGCAGTACTGAGTACAAGGGGGCAATCACTGCCCTGGTCCTGCCAATCACACCATTTCTGACACGGGCCAGGCTGCCTTTGGCCTTCTTGTGCACCTGGGCACATGCTGGGTTGTGTTCAGCCACTGTCAAACAGCACCCCCAGGTCCTTTCCCTCTGAGCACCTTTCCACTCTTCCCCAGCCTGTAGAGCTGCTTGGGGTTGTTGTGACTTAGTAGGNATCCTCCTTTTATGAATTGCAGGGAGCAATAAGGTCTCCCCTGAGCCTTCTTTTCTCCAGGCTAAAAAAATTCCAACTTCCTCAGCTAGTCATTGTAAGATTTATGCTCCAGACCCTTCCCCACCTCCACTGCACTTTTCTGGTGGTCCAGAACCTCAATGTCTTCCTTGTACTGAAGGGCCCAAAACTGAGCACAATACTTGAGCTGTGGCTCGCGCAGTACTGAGTACAAGGGGGCAATCACTGCCCTGGTCCTGCCAATCACACCATTTCTGACACGGGCCAGGCTGCCTTTGGCCTTCTTGTGCACCTGGGCACATGCTGGGTTGTGTTCAGCCACTGTCAAACAGCACCCCCAGGTCCTTTCCCTCTGAGCACCTTTCCACTCTTCCCCAGCCTGTAGAGCTGCTTGGGGTTGTTGTGACTTAGTGGGAGGACCTGGCTCTTGGCCTTGTTGAACCTCATGTAATTGGCCTGAGCCCACTGAGTCATCCAGTCCAGATTCTCTATAGAGCCTTCCTTCCCTCCAGCAGATCAACAAACATCCTGCCCAACTTGGTGTCATCTTCAAACCGCCTGAGGGTTTGCTTGATCCCCTTGTCCAGATCATTGATTGAGATGTCAGACAGGACTGGCCCCAACACTGAGCCCTGGGGAACATTCACCACCACTCTCTGGGCCTGAGCATCCAGAGTATGTATGTCTAAGCCATGGGCTGCCAGCTTCTCCAGGAGAATGCTGTGGGAAACAACATCAAATGCTTTATTAAGTCTATGTAGATGACATCTACAGCCTTCCCCTCATCTATCAAGCATGTCACCAGTTTGTAGAAGGAGATCAGCCTGGTCAAGCAGGACCTGCCTGTCTTAAAGCCATGCTGAGTGGGTCTGATCCCCCGGTGGTCCTGTACCTGCTATGTGATGATACTCAAGATGATCTCCTCCACGGCCTTCCCTGGCACCAAGGTCAGGCCTTTAGTTCCCAGGATTCTCTTTTCAACCCCTGTAGGAAGTTGATGTCACGGCTTTAAAGTCAGCTGAGACCTCCTGGTCAAATAGGACACCCGGTAAATAATGGAAAATGGCTCAGTGCCAGGTACACCAGCTTCCTTAGTACCTCTGGGTGCATGGATCCCATCCAGTCCCACAGACTTCTTGGATTATGGGGATTTCATGCTGGTTCCCCATCCATCTCATTCCAGCTCAGGGGCAGAGTAACCCAAGGACAATTGGTTTTACTGTTAAAGAGTGAGGTAAAGAAGGCATTAATTAACTCAAGCCTTTTCCTCATTCTTTGTCAATATGTTTTCCCCACATCCAATAAAAGAGGGAGATTTCCCTTAGCCCTCCTTTTTAATTTTTTTTTCTGATGCATTTATAGAAATGTATTTTTATTGCCTTTTATGCCAATAGTGAGATTAAGTTCTAGTTAAGCTTGGGCCCTTTCAATTTTCTCCCTGCATAACCTCTCGATATCCTTGTAGTCCATAAAATCCCCTTTTCCCGCCTGAATATATAGATAGTATTTTTGTTGAACTATGAATTATTTATTTAATTTTTTAATTATTATTTAATGTTATATTAACCTGACTAATTTGAATATGACACTGTGAATTTGATAATATTGAGAAACAGGATTCCACATTCACCAAGATTTTAAACATCATTATGGATGAGCTAGACAAAATATCTTCCTCTTCTCAGCAACTATTGTATGACCCTCTCATGCGCTTTTAATTATATCTACTGTAATAGAAATAAATAAGGGGTTTGGGAGATTTTTACTTTTAACCAAAATAGGAAAATTATCCAAAGAGTCACTGCCTTCCCTTCCTCTTGTCACACTTTTCAGATTTTGTCATTATCCTATTAAACGCAACAGCAAAAGGATTAATATTTTCATAGTGCTTTTGTGTTAGTGCTCGCATAAGATCACTATGGAGGCAACTCTTTCATTTACCTTTTTATTTCTTTCTCTGAACTAAGAAAATACTAGTCTGTTTTTCTCTCGGAAGGCAAAGTTTATAGTTACACTGCCACCACAGCTCTCAGCATTCTTGTGAGAAGGGGTGTGCGTGAAATTCCTATTTAGACAAAGAAACCCCACAAAACCCAAAACTATGAAAATTCATTTTCAAGGCATTTCCTGAGAGAGTATGTTTGACATATTCTACCTTTCTACCTTAGGAGATTTAAATTTGGAAAAGTGAGGTTGTATTTTATAGTGAAAATTTCACAATACAGCCATGTGTCTCTAAAGTCCTTAAAGAATGATGGTTGTCCTGATAGCTATCTTATGGTTTCTAAAAAATGATGAATTGCTTTTGAGATTTATACCTCTGGTACTAAAAATGCATGAAATGTTATGTCTGGCTGTTTTCAGTTAGAAGAAAACCCTTCACTTAGAAGACTGGGACACAATGTAAAAGGATATTGCAACTCAACTTTCAATGGCATGAAAGATTTGAAGCATTTTTCAGCTAGGACCTAACAGCTCCTAAAACTTGTCTTCACAAATTATAAGGCAATGTAAAATTACTATGGTCTTCATATCCTAACTACTTTTTGATGGACAATTAACTATTTCCCTGAATTAGGTCTACATGAATTAAGCATTAATTAAAAACAACAACCACCATCCAAAAAAACTCCAACCCAAAACCAACCCAAAAAACTTCCTAGTTTTCATTTCAACATTTCGAGAAATAATTAATTCACTACATCACTTGACAAGTTGTCCTAGCAACAACATTCCATTCCAAACATGCATACTTTCTCATTTGAATTTATCTAGCTTGAAATTTAATACTTATAGATTACAAAAACCCTGCTAAATTGAAGAGCTTCTGGAAATTACCTTTATCACAGAGGCAGCACCAGAACAAAACCTAGAAGCTACTCTCTGCTTCTACTTGGCATCCCTCTAAACAGGTGCACAAGACTTGTTCTAATACAAGATTGGTGCACAAGTGAGAGCCTAAGTACAGGTGCCTTTCTGTACATTGGGAGAGCTAACATGGCAAGTGCCTTCCAGCCGGGAACCAAGGATATATTCACTGGAAATGGGGACATGGTCCTCTCACTGCTCACCAGAGAGAAGAGATCAGTGCTGCTCCTCTGCTTCCCCTCTTGAGGAAGCTGTAGACTGCAACAATGGTGTTGCTCTAGTTCTGGCTCAAAAATTAACATGTCTAAAATTAACATGTCCAGACTGAGGATATTGTCTCCGTGTGATAAAAGCTCTTGCGGGCAGCCTGGCTGTCTAAGCACAGCTGTGGGAAAGAGCCTCAATGCTAACCTGTATTGCTATATTCTCAGTAGCCAACCTCACCATGCTCAGGCAGAGTGGGACAGGTAGGATGAGTCTCTTGGCACTGCCTGTGTTTGTCTGAGGGCTCTATGTGTCTGTCTGCATTACCTGTGCAACAGGCAGTTTACTGAACAATAATGTACTGAAGAATGCCGTGTGCATGTGAGGTCTGCAGGCGCACTCACTGCTGCTTGGAATGCCTCCTGTCTGCAAGATTTGCCAACGACAAACCAATGTTTGCTTCTGCACCAGAAACTCCTTTCCTGTGGACCCATCCTATATGATCCCAATAGTTTTCAAAGCTGTGGCTTACCAGGACAGTTCATTCTGTGTGTGAAAGGACTCTTTACGTTTAGGTGGCACTTAAGTGACTCTAGTCACTTTTGTTACTGATTAGTGCAAAATTCTCTCACTCTTATCTTAAAGATACAGTCAATAAAATACAGAGCACATGCCCAGTGAAGGGTGGTCATATCCTGAATGGGGGTAACTTTGGGATGGAGGTGTGCCTTGATATTGCAGTTAGGTTACAATGAACCAAGCTGGAGGAGAGCAATTTCACCACAGCTGCAGGCTCACCAGCAGGACATCTGCCCCTGTCTGCCCTGGCTGACAGATGCTGGGCCATTTCTCAGCTGCAAAGTACCATTGACTCTCCCTCCTTGCAAGGATTTCAACAGAGCCTGGCCACAGTGTCTCCACTCTGCTCCCCTCTCCATTCCATCCCCCTTAGCAGGTGCTATGGATGCAGATCATGGGTGTGAGGAATTGTCATGAAATAGCTTTTGAGCATGCCAACTGCATTCCATCCAGAGAGCAGCAACTGTATTTCACCCTATTATTTCTGTACCATTATAACTTCTTTTAAGATGCAAATATAACTTCTCAGTTTCCGCTAATTTTATCCCCAGTCTCATACTAGGAATTTAAGTTTTTTCTAAGTCTGATTTTATCATGACAAACTTATATTAAACAGGTTCTTCTGTCGTTTTTATATATTGGCAAAACTTTAATTTTTTAGTTCCAGATGTTTCCTGAACATCCTCCACGTTTCAATACTTTTGAAAATCAACCTTGACAGTGTAGAGAACTCCTCTGACACTTCTGTTATAATTCTTTGTTGCAAATTACATAGACATGCTGATGGTCCAAGTGAGAGGGAGAGAGGGAGTTTAACATCCTTCAGAGTAACTTTTGTAATGGAAATTTTTTTTACCGTGAACTATGACAGGACTATATTATCTGGATGTTTCCCAAAAGAGGAAACCTTTTACTTTGTCTACTGATAATCATTGTGGACTCCTTATATTTTATTTTATTCCACGTTCAAACACAAAGAAGCCATGCCCCAAACAGAAAAACTAACCATGTATTTTCCTTGCTTGTTTTCTACCCTGGAAGCTTTGGGTCCATAACTTAGGACACTGTGTTGAAACACAGTGGGAGAATTCCCAGGAGGCTCCTGATGCTCTACAGTCACATTAATCCACAGAAAACTCATAGCAGGAAAAGGCACAGAGATCTTAATTTCACTAAGCAGCTGAAGAGTCACAAATACATTTTACATTTTACTATGTCTTTACTTTACATGGTGATTGGTCACATTTACACTAGAATATAAGTGAAAAAGAAGCAGAATCAACAATCCAAACAAAATCTACTTGATGAATATCTGAGCCCTACTCCATGCACCTTAGACCTGATGTAACCATTGCTCCCATCCACAGTGTGGAAAGAAAACTTAAAAACATTTCTTCCACTTATACTAGCTTAATGCAGGAAAAGTGTTTTGTTGTTTTTTTTTTTCCTCAGTCTGTAATGCTTGTTTATAATTCTGAGATGCTAACTTCTTACTATGCTGATCAGAGGGAGTACACTTAGTAATCCTGATTTATTAAGCTCCATATTTGAAGGGATAAAAGAGAATGAGGGAAAAAGAAAAAGGGATAAAAGAGCGGTCTCATCTCTTTGTAGATAGAATGGACAGCTAGGGATTTACATGTATTCTCTTTAGGATGCATGTTTTTGCTTTATTTTTTAGGTTACTTTATTTTTTTTATAGGTTTGTTTTACTTTATTTTATCTTAATTTTAAATCTTAAATAGATTTTTATTTGTAAAATGTACAGCCATAATTGTAAAACTAAACATACAAAATATCGCATTTTGGTAGATCTGACATCTTCTTTTCAATGGTCATTAAGTTGTGGAGTTATAGTTATAATATTCTTGACACCAGTGGTCTTATAAAAATAATTAAAAACACTGTACTTAAAATACAATAATATTAAAGCAAATTTCCTTTAAAAGGCTGAAATGCATCACGGATACTTTTCCAATATTTCAAATACTGTTTGCACTCTGGCTTTTAAGTTTTTAACTTACCACAATTATACTTTTTTGTTTGTGTTTTGTGATTGATTCCAACTGCAAAGCTCATGCCTGCTGATTGTTTATGTCTATAATCAACTGTGCAATCAGACAACTAAAGGAGTTGAATAACTCAACTAGTTTGCATGCATTTCCAAAAACCCTGCAAGTATGGGGTGGGGTTGAGTATCATCCTATCATCAGTGAACAATAATCGAAGACTTCTCAGCTCTGCGTTGGACTTTAGAAAGAGGTAAGGCTGTTTCAGGGTGATGATTCTTACTCCATGCATTTTGAATACACAGACTGTTCTGCATTCCTGGTGCAAGGTGCTGTGGGCACTGAAGGTGGCTCCAGACACTAAAGGGGATTCAGTGAGGTCTGAGTTGCCATCCAGCCACTCTGCAGCAATCACATGATCACTGATCATATGCACATTTTGCTCATGGTCATTGATACCTTTTCCCTATCTTTCCCTAGGGATAACATGATTAATGTCAGCTGCTTTATGCCATAGAAACTCTCCTAGCTTACACTAGTTTAGTTATTCATCCGGAATGTACACGATACACGTGGTCCATGCAATGGGTTGGCTTTGTATTTCAGGAATCCCAGTGAATTAGCTTTAATCTTCAACATCAAAAGGGATTTTTGTGCAAATCACTAGCGACAACTGTCCCAGCATGCTGGGGTGTAAATTGAGAAATCTGAGGAGAAGATTCACTGTAGAACAAAGATCGAGGTAGTGTTTCCCCATAAAAGTCCTTGATGAGGTGATAAATTTTACCTTTAGACAAATAAATCTCAGGTTGTTTTTCATTTAATTAGTATAATGCACATTTTCCCTCTTCACATCAGAAGTAGCATGTGTTTTCTTTTAGGTATCTTTTAGGTCAGAGTCTGTTATTAAAGACAAGTACTCTGTCTAATTAATAAGTGCAAACAACCATGGAAACTTGAAATTCTTGGAATTTTTGGTTTTGAATGAATTATATAAAATTTTATCAGACATTTCTTCATATATTTTACTTTTAAGGAGAAAAGTTACTGAGCAAAACAGATTTTTGCTTTTTCTATGGGTACAAACCTCAACTATTGAAATAATAATTATTTGGCAAGAATAGTTGCATTTTTTTATTATAAAGGTAAATTATATTAATTCAGATGTATAGCCATACATTTGAAGAGAGCGTTTATCTTATTTGTTTTTATGTAAACCTAAAAGAACTTAAAAATACCATACCAAGAATGACACCTCAGCCATGAAACCCAGAAGGGAAGAGTATTAGCGTCACCAGTATTAGACTCACATACGTGTTGATGACTTCTTATCTTCAAAGATGAACTCATAAGAACCATAGTGTTCAATCTTGCCAAACATATTGATCTACTGTTAGGAATATAAATATATATTAATCCTTGCATTTAACTTGAAGCACATGCTAAGCCCAAATGTTTATACCTGGCAAGGGGATGGGAACAGGAAGGTAACAGGGGAGAGAGAGATGGGCTAAAAGGAGATTGCCTGCCTATACTTGTGTGATGTATAGCCCATTTAACAGAGGATTTTATGAGCTGCAATTACCCATGCCTCTCATGAGACGTATTTTTCCTTCATCTTAGCCATCCCAGTCAAACAAGAAATGTGTGGCACACTTTTAGTCTTATCACTGCCATCGAAACAGGTAGGAAGATGCTATAATTATTTTTTATAAATCATTACAGTCTGCAGCATTTTTTTTTAATTTTCTGTAGAATTGTTCACATCAATTAATTGCTGATGAACTTTTTTTAGCCTGATGGCACAATGTAGATTGGATATTTAGCTATAGAACAGATTCAGTGCACAGAACGCATGGAAATCTTCCAGCAAAACACAACCCTTCTAAAGCCAGATGTTTTTCCAGTCTCTAATGGTAATTTGTCCTTATTAAGGTCTTAGAAACAGCACATCTGAGAAAATAACTTTAATCTGTCCTGGTTCCAAAAAAGACAGGGTTTATTTTTGCTGTAGTCAGGAGGGGGCATGGCTGAGAGCCACTTCATGTTATTGCTGGGGACAGGAGAAAGGGATACTCTCTCCCGAGGAGAAGGCATTTCTTCTGGTCAAGAAAATGTGGCAGAGGGAGACATCCGATATTGTCTATTGTCAGGGAGTTTTTCTGTGCAAATAATTCCTTTTTATTAATAACTATTTGTTATTAATATTGCTGCTGTTACTGTTTGTTTTCTTGTCTCATTGCTTCTGCCAGGATATTGGTCTTATCTCAACACATGATCTTTACTTTTTGTGCCTCTAGTTCTCTTCTCCCATCCTCTGAAGGAGAAAGGAGGGGAAAAATTGGGTGGAGCAAGAGGTAGCATGGGTTTAGTGGGACCATGGGATTTAACTGGAGAATACCATTCTTAAAGCATGACCACTTGCACATCCCTGAAGTGACTATTTTGTTTGGCGGTTACTTAACTCATAACCAAACACCAAAACTGAACCAAACAACAGCAAAAAAAGCCAAAAACAAATAAAACCAAACCCCCCACAAAACCGACCAAACCAACTAATACTCCTATAAAAAAGACATTTTAATAACAACCAGGTTTAAGGGAAGGAAAAGTGTAAGCAAAAAGTTTTGTAAATTAATGAATTAAGAATGCAGATATTGTGTAAAAATAACAGGCAAACTAGAAACAATAACTGCAAAAGCTCCCAAAGGATGGTCTCAGCCACCTTTGTAAGAACACATCTCAGATACTCAGTATGCAATCCCTCCCCTATAGGCCATCCTAAATATAAAATTCAAGTTTTGGTATGCTCAATATCAATTAGAAGCAGATAAAATAAAATTACAGATTATTTATAGATTAGTTATATTGGGTACTGATACTCCCACAGAAGACTACAGGTAGAGGTAGCTGTAAATCTTAGTCCATGACTGAGGTAAATGTTAATGTAGTTAGCTTGCTCTGCAAAGGATGCTTCATGCTGGGTGCTGTTATTTGCTAAACATCATTTTAGGTAGTCTACACCTGGAGAAGAGTATGAATCACTATGAGACACCTGAAAAACACTATCACTGGAAAAGGAAATATAAACCTCCACATGGCTTGCTCATACTAAATGTTTAGTCCTTCAACCAGTGTCTCTTTAAAGCAGAGTTTATTGTGATGATTTCATTTTCTGGGGAAGGTTGGTAACCTAAGTATCACAGAATCACAGAATCACAGAATGACTAGGTTGGAAGAGACCTTCAAGAACACTGAGTCCAACCCATGCCCTAACACCTCAACTAAACCATGGCCTCAAGTGCCACATCCAGTCTTTTTTTAAACACATCCAGGGATGGTGACTCCACCATCTCCCCGGGCAGACAATTACAGTACTTTATCACTCTTTCCATAAAAATCTTTTTCCTGATATCCAATCCACATTTCCCTTGGCACAGCTTGAGACTGTGTCCCCTTGTTCTGTCAGTTGCTGCCTGGAGAAAGAGATCAAACCCACCTGACCACACCCACCCTTCAGGGAGTTGTAGAG
>VXBQ01000649.1:1121378-1132069 GCA_013400175.1 Phainopepla nitens | reverse complement strand
TCCTTCCTTCCTTCCTTCCTTCCTCTCAGCAAAATTTCACACAGGTCTAAACTTCACTAAAGATACAGCCCTCTCTGCTGAGGTTATAAGGGGTATTAATTTCCAATCAGATACAGAATTGGCTTTAAGAAGAGCAGAGATGATAGCTGTGCACCAGCTTCTTTCACATAAATGTCAAAAAGTCCTTCATACCAGAAGAGGTTTTCAACCTGTTCCTTATACAATTGAGTCTTCACTAGAAAGCCAGAACTGAAAGGACCTATGCCCTTTAGACAATTTCACAAACCAAGTTCCTTCAATCAACAAAAATAACAATTACTTGATGAATGGAATATGTTTAAGACACATTAAATGTGTTTAAGACACATGGAAAGTGTTTAGGACACTCCAGACAAAAAAATTTAATTTCAAACATGGATTTCAGCCCATGTATTCCATAACACTGATAAAATCATTACTAAGAGTTACATAACATAGGTTAAGGAAATATGACAGAATGAAATTACATGATTAATAAATCTCCCTACAATAAGATTTGCTTTAGAGAAGGAAAAAATCCACCATGTCTCATATTGCACCAAAAAACATAAAATTAGTTACCTAATATGTTTGGTCTGAAAAAAACAAATACCATGGGTTTTGCAATGTTTCAGATGCAGCCATCTGCAATAAGAACAATGTTGAAGGCTATAATGGATCAGTTTACAAGGCTGCAGTCATAGGCCTCTAGGAAATCCATTTTGACTTAATTAGCTTTCCAATTTTTCAGGTAAAATGTAGCAGTTCTGGATCATATCCAAGAATGAGAACACAGTAATAAAAAATGAAATACATTTTGCATCGTCTTCACAATTTTAAATCAAGATGCTATTTTAGCAAGCATTAACACTTCTTTTCACTCATGTTCCCTATTCCTCCCCATTTTTTGGTACTGTAATGAAAACCCTTCTCTCCTTACTTAAAAGCAGCTTATGATATCCATGTCTCTGCAGATATTCTGTAGCAAGTTAAATACATGAAATATTTCTATGTGACAAAATTACTGTTTGCTGAAATTACATTCTGCTACAGCAAAAAGCCACTTCTCAAGGTGCAGCAGTATTGAACATCTTTCAGCATTTTCTGAAAAGGAGAAACATTCCCTAGTGTAGCACTTACCTTCTCTTTCTTCAGTGCAACTACCACGGTCCAGTGCTTGACCATGTCTCAGCTGATAAACTCAGAAGCATGAGAAGCAGCAGCTGAGATAACCACTGAGAACAGCAGCTGTTCTGATATGCCACAAAATCACTTCTCTGCATTTCTGGCAAAGTGTACAGAGATTTTTCTGCAAGTTAAGCCTAACTGCATTTCATATATTTTTTGTTTACCTCTAAAGTTCATGTGCAATAGAAAAAACTGAGAACACAGATAAAACTTGTGCATTTCTGAATATGTTTGGTTAACAGCTAAAACGACTCCTCCCATTTTCACGGTCTCAGGCAAAGAATCAGAAGAGGCTCAGAATGATTGATTTTTGTGTGTCTTCCTCTTTCCCCTACATGTTTCTACCTACACTGCCTTTGGAAAAAGTATTTGGGAATAAAATTATTTTGTAGAAATACCATACTTACATTCTTCCCCAAACAAGCTACGTAATTTTTTGAGAAGCTGGTGCCAAGTGTATTTTTCTATCAGTTGTAGAAGTGTGTGATCTCCTACTAAACACTTCCTTTTCACAAAAAATAAGAGGTTATCTGGACAAAGAACCTCAAGTTTGAAATTCCTAATGTTTTTCATTTTATCCCACTGGAGTGTAAGATAGCGGTTTTACCTTCAGCCATACATGATTTGGATTGGATATTGTTACTATTAGACACATTGCTCACACTGTAGGTACGTAGGAAGAAGTAATCAATTAAATTACTAGCAAGACATAGAGATGATACAGTGGAAACTGCTTTGTCAAATTTACAGGAAACTTAATTAATCTTGGTTATCCAACTTCAGAAGTTCTCTAAATGAGGAAAAGTTGTCGTCTGTCAAAGAGTAGTTAGTAATACCACCATAAAACACTTTACTCAAGTAACCATGATAGCATGGATGAAACACAGTCAAAATCAATACGCCCTTCTATGGGCAAATTGCTCTAGTTGCCATTGGGGCTGACTCTTAGTTGTAGAAACCTGTGTTTCATAACAGAGACCATTTGCTATGTTTTTGAGTTGAGTTTTGCTTCTGTTAAAGCAAAAAAATTTCCTGTCATAATTACTGCTTTTACAGTTTTGCTAAGGTGACGTGGAAGACTTTACTGTTTATCTTCTTTCATTTCATTGGAGTGATAGGTCCTAGATGGTTTATACCACGGATCAAGTCCTGGTCTCCAGCTCCCTTCTTCTACCATTCTGTTCTCCACTAAATAATGCCCTCTCTGCTACTTTTTGAATCACCAGAACTTTGGATATTAAGAACGATCCTGTTAATGTTTTATTTTATGTTCCAGTTTCATATTGGAGATATTCTGGGAAAAGAGCCACAAAGACAGAAGCAAGAGCTGGAATGTTTTCTCTTTCTGCTGAAGCTTGTTTTATTCACCAAGGTGAGCCAGCACCTAACCTTTTGCATATGATGGCTTAGAGCCCATAAATCAAAGGGCTGAAGAGCAGAAGAGACCAATAGACTTTTTTTATGCTGCTCCCTGACCTCTAGGATATAATATATATTTTTTTTACACTGAGCACCCTGGTGTAAACACAGCCACTGGCACACGCAGTGAGCCTTCCTGCCAGTGTTGGCTTCCTTGGCTCTTAGAAGTTCTGGAAGGGGCTTTAGCTTGAGTCCTTGCCCTTCTTCTGTTCTTCACTGTAATAAGGTAATTAGACTCACAACTTAGTCTCGTTGGCCAAAGGGAAGGTTAATATAAAGTGTTGATGAGAGTCATGTTTCCCTTGGGACAGAGAAGTGTTCTGAGAAAACTCCTTTTTCTCCATTCCACTATTTCTGTTTATTTCCATTAGTTTGACAAAACAAGCAGTCCTACCTCCTCAGTGCCAAAACAGTAAATTCAGCAAAGATACAAACTGGTTAAATTAGGAATAAGTGCATGGAAACAAATTAATTGGAAAAAAAAAAGAGGTTGCTATATTTTTATTTTTTTAACATTATTCAAATATTTAAAAATATAACAATTAACAATAGTAACAATTGTTTGATATGGAATTGTGGAATTTACTGTCTAGCTAGTGGTTTTGGCGTCTACACTTATTTAGATTAAAAATAAAAAAAAACAAATCTGATTTCTGTATGGATACCCAGTATCTAGAGCTAGCAAGAAAGCAGCAAATTTCAAGCTTCATTCTCTATTTGTTAAAGATACATATGAATTTTATAGTAGAAAATAACTGCATTTTTTCTTACTATGAATTTTCTTGCAATTTTTTTCTAATTTGGATTTTACTGAAGACATTTTTTGGAATATATGCAACATAAGTGATTCTGGGAAGAGGTTTCTTTGGTTTAAGTATAGCATTCTTTAGAAAGACATCTAATCCAAATGAGGAATGAATATCTGAGCTTTTTCTGATCTTTATTTGTAGAAGGCAAATGCCAAGCTTCACAGAAGTCAGATTGCATTTTTAAATTAATCCTGTTCCAAGGCAATGAATTTTTATTTGAATATATTCAATGAAAGCCCGTTTATGTAGGTCTTTGCAACCTGGAAATTCTACCAAAATTAATCCCATTGAAGTTGCAGTAAAATGTAAATCCTAATTCACTAGTGAGGTAGAGAGGAGTTTAAGTTCCGGTACAATACTTTGTACATCACAAACTTTTCTCTTTTTTTTCTCTTTAAAATTTAGTTCCATGTCTGAATTTAGCTCCATCTTGCTGCTCTGATCCTATTTTCCATGGTAAAAACTTGGTCATGAATTTTGCCTTTATTTTCTGGAGGCTGGAATGCTTCTCAGGATATGCCTGAAACACATGTTCTATATTAAGCCAAATAAAATTAAATGTATCCTTAAAATTAAGCTGGTGCTTATTCTTTGCTAAATAAAAAATTAATTAAACATGTGTTAACTATTTACTGGGATTGAAGTCTGCTTGCTGAGTTAGAGGATAGACTTTTTGGATTAGTTTTTAACAGTCCTCTTCATAAAAACACAGATGGAGCATTCAAATGTCCTGATTGCTCACATGTTCTCATGATCTGCAGCCAGGATCTGGTATGGATTTTTTTTTTGGTTCAGTCAGAACAGGACTTCATCTGGAAAGTAGCAGATGGAAGAAAGGGAGGGGATCCAAGTTTTTAATCCTTTTTTTTCTTTTTTTCTTTTCTGAACAGATGTTGTTGAGATGATTGAGCTACACACCCACAAATCCAACCAAAAACTGGGTAAAGAAATATATACAAACATATGTTGATACTTGGTACATGGTTAATCAGGCAGGCTACAGTCATCTACTGCTGACATGAATATCTCCCTCACATACAATGGAGATGACAGGACTTTCAGGGCTACTGTGGAAAAAAGATTTAATTTTGTGTGCTGTTTTGATTGCTCATTCAGCCAAGGGAAAAGCTAAAACAACATTCAAAATTACTTTAGTAACAGTTAAATGGTTCAGTACAGGACCAGAAAGTTGGTGAAAAACAAGCTGAAGAGTACACATAAGAAATTTTACCAAAATGATGGGAAGGTTATGGCATACGGCTCAGGATCACAGACTTCAGTTTGGGGCCATAATTTCGCTGACAACTGTCAGGTGGGATACTAAATAAATGGAAAAATAATTGTGTGTGACAGGATTTGCTGATGAGTTAAGGAACAGTATTTTTCTGATTATTAATTTTCATAAAGATAAAGCTACTAAACTTGAACTGTGCTGATCTTACCATGGTGGTCATGATGTAGTAATTTTGATTTTGTCAGTGATATATATATTGCATCTCCATTTTTAAAAACAAAATTCATTACTTTGATGACAATTCTTTCAAAGTAAAGTATAAATGAGACATCTCACTTCTATTTTTTTGCAAAACTCACCAGTTAAATTCAATATATGCAAAACTTTGAAAAAGTTACTAATTACAGCTTATTAAAGCTTCTTCTACATAGTAACTTCCTTGTTGATATTCAGTAATTATGAATGAAGGGGATCCCAACAGGCACCTGTTTTACACTTGAAAGCTTAGAATTATTTCTCTACAGTAAAAGTTTGTGCTATGTAACATAAGTCAGAGGAGGAATTATACAGCAATAGTTCTGTTATCTTGTCTAGGAAGTCCAGAAATAAAGTTCAGGTTGGATGGGGCAGGCTGTTGTCACTTTACAAACAGTTATGACTGCAATATCCATGGCCAAAAGAAGCAACATAATATGGAGAATACTTACACTGAATCAATATTTACTCTTTTTCGAAAAAATGCCTCCAGATCCTTAGAATGGAAAGCATTTAACTGCAAAGTATTATACTATATGTATAAAAAGATTCTGGTATAATCTAGGTCATATCTGACCGACTGTATAGAATAAAATATATTTAATTTCTTGGGGTATAAACAGACTACTATAAAAGAAAATGGTAACAGCCTACAAAAAGATGTAAAATTTGAGTTTTTTACAGATACAGAAGGAAGAAATTCTAAGGAAATTCACCTTGAATACTGAAGGGTATATAACTTGTTAATTTTTGTTCCTGACAAAACACCCTTAAATCTAAAACAGTTAAACATCAGGAATGCCTAGAAAATATTTTTCTGAGGAAGATCATATACAAACATATAATATTAAAAAAACTCAAGATAAGAGCAGCCTTCTCATATTACATGGAAATTATCTGATTTAAAATATTTCAGGCCTCTTGTCTTTATGGAGTTTGATATTTCACCAAGACTGTGAAGTACCTCATTCATTAGAAATGTAGGGATTTAAGTGTTGAATACAATAATTAATTTTAAAAAACTGTCATAAAGCTACATAAATACTATAGCTTTTTTTAGACAAGGTAAAAGACATGACTTCCATCATGTCATGTGTAATTGTGGACTCCAGCAAAACATGTCTATGTATCTAGCATTTTATAAAGAGGTCCTTACCCTTGTACTGGCCAGACACCAGGAAGAGACAGAAGTAAGAAGGACAGCTGATGTAAATATTTAATAAAAATTACGGTAGCCAGAAAAATACATTTTTAGGTATTTTAAGTACTTATCTAAACCAGATCTGCAATTTCTGCACTTAAAAATACAGAGCAAAACTCTCTGTAGGAAAATTGATGAAAAACAAGGGCGCAAGGACAAGGTGAGAATGGAAATTAAGGACAGCCTACAGAAAGCTATTTGGATAAAGGAGTTAGGGCCATAACTTTATCAGAATTGATGCACATTTCACAAGAATGAAAGAGAAGGCTACATGGCACATGGACTATAAGAAGGATATAAGAAATGAAAGAAACAAGATGCAAAGCATTTTGGCTAAATTCAAAGATCATATAACCGTGTACAGCTCCTAGCAGGTGATCAAAATATCAGAAAAGATAACAACATAATTACAGAATAATGGAGGTTTTAAGAGATGTCTGGAAGTCATCTCATTCAATCTCTAAGAAGAAAACAAAAAAACACAGAAAGTACAACAGAATCCCTGTTGCAAAGAAGTGGGGAAATAAAAAAGAAAAAAGATAACACAATACAAGTGGAATAGATGGGCAAGTATGGTGATGCCTTAACATTTCAGCTTTTTTTTTTTCAAATCCTGTACTGCATTAGTGCGTAACTCTAAACTTCATATAAAGTGTTAACTACTTTCTTCACAGTGTGGTCAGCCAAAACAATTCCTCTGGGCCTGGAACCCAAGGACACCCTACAGCCACAGGTAAAAAAGTATAAACAAAAGTGAATTGGGGGGTGGAAGTGAGCTGGGGAAATATGACTTCATTACCTGAAGCTGTAATTGGACAATTAACCCCTGATATGCAAATAGACCCAACCTATATCTGCCTGAAAAACTCGTGACCATCATCCAACTTGGGTGTAGCCTCTGCGAGGCTTTTGACTGCCCAAGGTGTATCAGTTGAAGGCCTTTAATAAATACCCACTTTATTCTCTTAACTTTGTCTAGCCTCTGTTCTAGGCAGCCACCCCAAGGCATCAATGGGATGAGGAAAAGGATAAACATAATGATAGCAATAACGGTGTCAAAAGCATTTTAATGGGATAAAAGGCCATATAGAACAGATTTCTGATTAAAATGTTAACAGTAAATAATTCAAGTGGAAACAGAACAAGAAGCTTCCAATGCAGTTACAATAAATTGTCTATTTAGTTCCATAATACATCCAAAAAACATTATGATGTGACTAGAACAAGGCTGGATTCACTTAACAAAAAGATGCTGCTTTAATTTAGCATTTATCAAAAAGACAAATCATAAACATTCTAAACAAATTATCAAAAGTAATGTATAAAAGACCAAGTATTAACAGGATTTTTGTGCTCTAGTTTTGAGGAAGAGAGTGAAAGACAAAAAACAACCATAAAATCAAAATAAAATTTCATTTAACTTTAAATTTATCTCCAGTTAAGAACATGTTATAGGCATTAGGCCTCAATCATATGCTGGTAAACCAAACAGTTCTGGTTTGAAATCTTCCATGGACTTCAGCACCAGTGTTGCCTTTTTAAGCTCTGGATTTAAGTTTTCATCTGGAATCATAACCGCTTGCATTCCTGCTTCCAGAGCTCCTCTGATTCCCTGTGGTGAATCTTCAAACACAAGACACTGAGAAACAAGGAGATGAGGGGAAAAAAACAAATATAATGTTACTATGAACTTCTAATAGCTTGTTTTAAAAGAGAGAATGATCCTGAATGAAACTTAGTAGGAAAATTAAATTTTGTTCTTGGCTTAGACACCCCTAATTAGAACAAGAGCAAACCTCTCAGTTTGAACATCTGCATGGTAATTAACCTTTAATTAATTTCAATTCAAAAAACATCAATACACTTCCTTAAATCCTAGAAACTGGTTATCCAGATGTTCCTAAGTGCTTTTATAGGGAAGCGTTTAATCACAAAGTTAACGTAAAATTAAGCAAGTGCCTAAATATCTTTATAAGCAGGCAATTTAACTTTTCCAAACTGACTTCACAACCTGCAAAACGGCAAAAGCAGTGCTTTCACTCACAGGTGTGGCATTTCCTACATACAGAAGGTATGGAGAACACTAAACTACCTAGGTCAACAGCAGGACTTTGGATGAATGGAGACAGACTCAATTTATCAGAAGAGTGCTGTCAAAGTCATTTCTATTTGCTTAAGTCTTTCAAGGCAATGATGAGAAAGAAAACAAGCAATTATATTGGAAGGTTACATTTAGAAAAGAGAGAGTTTAGTCAGATAGAACTTCCATGCCTTACAGTAGTCACAATCATTCTAGATTGCAGTTTGTAAGCAAAGTTGTTAAAAACAATCATACATTATTTATGCGGGTTTTGTAATTTAACGTCAGAATACTGAATAATAAAAAAATATGATAAATACATAAAAATCATACAGTCTGAAATTTTATATAATGAAAGATAACATTTCTGGAGCTCATTCCAGAATTTATATAATGAAGCATCTCTTCCTGCCTCTTCCTGTCCATGACCTGCAAATTCAGTTTGAATTTGTGCTCATGTATAACCCAAAAGCAACTTTTGGCATCCAAGGACCTGAAAAATTCTGACCTCTACTGACGCACAGTTTCTAACACTTCTCCAATTCATACTGCATTTATTATCAATATTATTAGCATTGCTACTACTAATAATGCCAAAATCACTGCCACAAATAATTTTAGTAATTGAAAACAGATGTTGGGATGTTTACAGCAATTTTTCTCACATTTACTAATCAATGCTCTCAGGTACATGGTGTGATTCCTGAGACTGTCCTATGCATGGCCAGGAGCTGGACTTTGATGATCCTTGTGAGTCCTTTCCAATTCAAAATATTCAACGATTTTATGAAAATACAACATTATATTGCACCTTTCAAGTTCTCAAACACACAACTATTTCACTGCAGAACATAAAGGATGCACAGTGTTTGTTCTGGCTGTGCTCTAAGGGAACCAAGTTTCAACTTATAAAAGCTTAATTACATTCAAAGAAAAAAAATTTGAAAGATGTATTAAATGTCTTCCCTATATATACACATTTATCAGAGACTGTGGAAGCGTAAAAATTAAAGAATCCTCTCCTGATTTCCTTTCTTTTTAAAATATTGATTCTTGCCTTTCAAGATATCTGCAACAACTTGAAGACTGTCAAGAAAAAAGTAAAAGGTGGTTTCTCTCTTGCATGTAATCAAGTAAAACTTAATGATTTTTAGTGAGCCAAAGGAATCACACCAATCTCTTTTGTCCTCATTTCCTTCATACAGTCACTGCATTCCTGTTTGATCCACGTGATACTTTCAAATGTTGATCATTATCACTATTGCTAACTACAAATATGTAACCAGTTGATCCTGGAAAGCTTGTTACAATTGCTATTAGAATGGCAGCATGGCTCTGCCTCTATAGGTTTTGTTCTTAACAATAGTTTAGTTCATGACCTTAGGCACTCTGAGGACAAAAATGAAACTCTGACAGGCTTTGCTTTTTGAAGAATAAGCTTAAATGTTGCACAGAAGAGCATTATCAAGGCCCTTCAGGAACCTTTTCTGATCCAGCTCATACAAAAGAATGTACTTCACTGCTCTGCCTTGAAAGACCTAATTGACTTCCATGATGTCACTAAACCCACTGTGTCAGAGGAGCCAATGATTATGGAAGGCAATATGCATAATGGAAAGCTTAACTAATTCCCTGGAACTAGACACAATTACAACTCTTAATTACCAAAGAAACCAGGCAAATGACCCACAATTACATTGTCTTGCATGTTACAGGAAATAATTGTACTAGGTCTTCCTTAAGTCTTTCTTTCTACTGAAACTTATTGTCAACAGCACAGTCACATTTTTAATGGATGACAAAAGGTTTACAGAGGTTCACACAAAAAATGGATTTATTAATACATAGAGATGTTATAAACTCTTCACTGTCCTGGACCACCCACACATTAAATTTAGAGATATGAAATCAGCCAAGTTCTTTCTCATTTTGCATAAGTATTGCAACATCAGCATCGCTCCAACTGAGATACAGACAAGATTTATACAGACTTCAACTGAGATTCTGGCTGCTTCCGTGCATTATTTCTAAAACCTGTGTCACTGATCAATACTACTCCTATGAGATCTCTCAAAAGGTCATACTAATATAGGACAGTTCTCTCTCTGGAATGAACTGAATGCTTAAAAAAGTATAGCAAAGTATATTAATTTCTATTTCACTCTATGAATCTAGAAAAAGAAAAATTAATCACTTAGCACGGGGAAGAAATAACATTACTGAAGCACCTCATTACCTCATCCTCCTACATTAAATGTAGGAATATAAGAAAAGAGTGTTAGTTAGGCTCTTGGTATGTACAGCAGGCCCTTTCTACCTTATATACTGCAAAAGTCTGAATGGAATAATTATGTGACTAACAGGGATATCCATAAGTGTTACTGTGGTTAGGGATAACCTAGAAGGCTGGAAGGATACAAGATTAAGATCAGTTTTAACATTAACATTTTGGAAGACCTTTGAATGCTATATATATATATATATATA
>VXBQ01000649.1:1084515-1121344 GCA_013400175.1 Phainopepla nitens | reverse complement strand
ATATGACATTACTGTATCAGCCCTAAAACAGACTGAAGGATGAGACTAAAGATGCCATGATTTATATGCACAGAATTCATCTGCAAGTTTACCACTACCATCTATCGTTCTATAAAGAAATAATTAAAAGTAAGTTTTTATCATCTGTCCTCAAATGACAGAAAGGGTTGGTATCAGCATGTAACATATTATGTTTTGGGCTTCTTATGGTTTGCATCTTATGCTCTGTAACTTCTTTATTTTTAATTGATGTTTTCCCCCTTCATAATCTAATCAACTGGTCAAAAGTGTGATGGTGATTTGTAAAATTTGCACTGTAGAAATATTTGGTACCCTTATACATTAATTTATGTATATATGCACAATACCGTCGTCTATAAGCATTTATGGATGAATTTAAATCTCATCATATCTCCAAAAAACCTCCCAAGACAGGCTGCAGGAAGAAATTCACCAAGTACAGCCAGGTCACATGGACATCAGAATGACACTTCATTTCTGTAAACCAGAAGGTTCTCAGGCCTTTCATTTCTACAGATAACTTGCTGACTGTTCATTGCCAGAAATATTTTTAATTTTTTCTTTGTGAAAAACTAGCCCATACTATATGGTTAAAATTCAAAACTAAGTAGCATCTAAGAAGTAAATTATCAGTCTGAAAGACAGGCAACGAAGGTTTGTGGTTTGCTCAAAACTTGGAATTTTTCCTTGCTCATTTTTTAAGACTTTCAAAATAATTCCAGTACCAACCAACTGTGCTAGTCATGTGAGCGGCCCAGAAATTTTCAAGAACCATAATATAATTCAGAATACAACACAGATACATCCATATTCCATACAAAATGCTGAGATCTTAAAAGGTGCCATTTGTCATTTATGGGAGGTGACGGAAATTCACAAAAAGAGAGAGGAAAGAACAATTTTAACATCACAACACAGATGCTGGGCTATTTTTTAGCTCAACCTTGTTTTCTTTTTTCCTATATTTTGATTTTCCAAATACCTGGGAACAAGGGGAAAACATATTCCTGGGTGACCCATTTACCATCAGAGTTACTTAAACACTATTGAATTAATCCATTTTAAGCAGCTGCAATATTTGCAGTTTTGGTCTCCTACTGTGTTAATTCTCTGATGAATTAAGAAAAAACAATAAGGAAATAGCATGATTAATGTTTCTCTCCTAATCTTTGGATTTTCACTCCTTCCAGAAATAGTTGGGAAAAATTCCAATAGTGAATACAATAATGAATTACATTTCATTTTATTTTAAGGACATGCCAATTTGACCAGCCAGGGATAACAGAATCATATTAAATATGCTGTTAAGAAAGTAATGCAGCTTACAGCCCCACAACTTAGTTCCATTAAGGAAAATGAGGAGTAAGCCAAGATGTTTTTAAATGCTATAACAAATGAATAAACTGGAAACTTAAAATCAAATGAATTAAGCACCAGAATATTCAGCATACTAACTGCAGCCACCATTCATTATGAGTCAATGATTCACAGTAAGAACTGTTTGGAAATTACATGCACATATGCTTTTTAATTCAGATTTTTATTAACTCACTGCTAAGAACATACTGCAGACCAATATAAGAATCAAATTTTTTACCATAAAACTTAAAAAACAAAATATCATTAGCATAATTTAAAAAGAGAAAAAGAAAAAAAGAAAAAAAAGAAAGTGTTATATCTGCACATAATTAGATCACTATGGGTTTCTAGCTCTTCCATACACACCACTTTACATTTCAGACCACACCAGCAGTTCCTCTCTCACAAACCAGTTCACAGAACGTTATCTCAAGGAAGGCCACAAGGAATAAAATGGTTTGGATGGAGAAGAAGGAGGAGAAATTTCGTCATATATTTCAATATTTCTTGCTTGTTTTCAAGATTTGATCAAATGAAAGAAAATGTTTCTGTGAGTGACAGCCAGCCCCAGACACAGCAGCTCTGTGAGGCAGGGAGAAGGTCACATTTACATGCAGGGTTACTCTGATCATTCCGGATGGCTGGAGCACTCTTTTCACAGAGCACTGTGTGTTTAGAGGACAGCACACTGGGAACTTTGTATGGTAACTTGTGTTACAGGCCTCAAGAAATTCTCAGGCGTTTCTGAAACAGTGTCCAATTATCCCAGCAGCAGAAATCTAACTCAATCAACGGCAGCTTGGATTAGCCATAGAAGGGTATTGTTCTTTTATGGAGAACACAAGGCAAATACTCAAGATGTTCTTTACTGAGGCTACTCATATTGCATAATATGCTGGCATTTTATGTCACTTATCTCTAAAACCGGCCTAAAAAGTAATTCTGTACAACGAAATCATTAATTTGTGTTGCCTTCCCTTCCATAGAGAACTATCTTTATCAAACCCACTGACTTCCTTGACATGTAACACACAACACATTCAAGCAATGCACCTTGCATGCAGAGCTCAGAACTGCAGGACAAAATACACTGAGGGGGTGCCCAAAGGCCATTTGGAAACACCCTATTCAACACATGTCCAGCCAAAGCAGGCTGCTCAGGCCCTTGGCCAGCTGAGCTTTGAGTATTTTCAAGTACCCAGATTCCACATACTTCCTGGACACCTGTTCCCATACAGTGAAACCATATGGTGAAACCAGCCCTATGGTGAAAATGGTTTTCCAAGAATCTAGGAGTTTCTTGTGTTCCACCTTCTGCTGGTTGCCTACTCTCTACACCTTGGAGAAGAGGCTAGGCCCACTTCATGAGCAAACACATCAGAGATACAAATCAGGTACACCCAAAGGAGGAACTGTTTTGATACATCCAAATTCTAAGTATCCAACTGAAACTGGAAGTAGGCACCAAAAGTATTTCCTGAATAAAAGCAATGAACTTTTTGCCACAGAGAATGTGGATAAACCCACAGGTGCAGGCTGCCAGGCATCACCAGAGCAGGTACCCTCCCTGTTTGTTTTGGGTAACTGGACACCATCATTTGCCTACAACTGCCTCAGCAGGTGCTGCAGAAGGCACTTGATTCTCATGGAGCATGCTATGTTTTTTTGAATCTATTTTGGTAATAGTTTATTTTTGTTCTATGATGCCTTCTTGACCAGCGTTATTTTTCCACACAGAAAGATCAGCCTGCATAGTGAAATTTACATGAATTTGATCTAAATATTATTTAATGATTGTATAATCTTTGATGGAAGTGTTAATAACAGCCCACATATGCTTCAGATGTAAGGTCATTTCCTAATTTCTTCAATAAAGAGAGAAAGGGTGAGAAGAGGCATTAACCTTTAAAAAGGTTTTCATTGGAAGTGCAAAAACATCATGTAAAAGGTCCGTTTTTTTTTTTTTTATTCAGTACAAGCTTCTCACTGAACTGTACACAGGAGTGTCACCAGTCTGGAGAGGCTTGGTGAGATATAGTTGAGTTACACTTTAACTCTTCCTGATCAAGAAGAAAAGAGCCTTTTTTTCAAAATTCAAAGCTGAAAGTTATTGTAGAAATATTTAAGATTATTAGCATAAAACTCCAATCACAAAGCCAGGAACTACTAACTTTAAATAAAACAAACAAAACACTAACAAAATTCTAATAATTATTTTCCATGTATTTCAACTACAGAAAAAAAAAAAACATTAAAAATGGCCATTCTCTCTTCTCAATATAGATTTGCAGAGGAAAGTGGAGAAGAATGTACAAAATTAAGTTGGAAAATATTAACTCCTAAAGTTAAGAGGAATATAAATGTTCCTTTTGGGCAGTATCTGAATCATAGACTTCATCCCTTCAACCTCCCATCTTATACCTGGCATGCCTAAAGCTGATTGTATGTGCAAACCCCCAAAACAGCTGTGCAAGTATTTAACAATGTGCTCTTTCAACAGTATCCCACCTGTGGGTTATGGTTAGGAATTTCATAATTTCATAATTTATTTTTGCGACAGCAATCTAAAAATACTACTACAGCTGAAATGAAAAGCCTCATTACCTCAATAACCAGATCTATTTAAGTAACTGTCCTTGTGATTTCAAAAGATGATTTCTCAGCCTCTTAGTTCACAAAGCTGCTTTGACTCTGCAAGCAAATGAAACTCAACTCAAAATTTCTTCCATAATTCTCTTTACCTGAGAAATTATTTCTGTGTGCTAAATACAATATTTCTAAAATATGTGAAATCTACCACCAAAAGTTAAAGTATTAATTATAAAACCGATATTTCTACATACACTATGTATGATACACTCTTTTTGAACTATTTAATATAAGAAATAATTAATTCAATGGACTCACTCTCCTAACCCTGAATGAGGGATTAACTGTAAGTGTACTCAAGTTCTACTAGATCAATATAATTATTATTGGTAAAACCAAAATTTTTAATAAGAACGTATTATGTATTAAGAGAAAAGTTTTTAAAAAGTCATAATTATTTTTTTATAGTAGAGAAGTTGTGTTTTTCACATTAATCTCTAGCTTGTTTTTTATCTGCTTCCTTTATTTTAGGGAAGCAATAGTCACCTAGGTATTTCAAGCTATGAAAAATGCGGAGAAGGAAAGCCAGTGAACATCAAGCAGTTTTATGTGAATCAACCATTAAAACAGATTGCTCCAGTAGAAAATTTCTTTCTACTGTGAACTCCAAGCCCAAACGTTCTTGCAAATAAGAAAATTAATATATTCTTAAAATGAATTCACATGTAGAAAGTTATTTATGTCTTAATCTCAAAATATTTCAACATGTCAAAATTCCACTAATATGATATAGCTATTTTATATACCACATAGAAACACTTTTTAAAATGCATTAATGACACACAGTTATCAAGCTATGCCTTTTTTTATGTTTGACCAGCTCTACCAGATAAGAGAATGCTAACAGTCACTTCAACCAGAGGCTCTCAATTCTTATTTTGACTCAGGCGTGCTTACAGGAAGAGTAACAGTCATTTTCCATGAAAGGAATAAGGTCTGCATATAAATGAAAGCATAAGAGTAAACAATGAACAAAAATAGAAAAACATGTTTATTTAACTCTGTGTATGTATGCATATGGATAAATACATGGTGTATATGGTCTCCATACAGATAGTCTCTCTCTCTCAGCGGCATAAGGCTTATTCAGTTTAAGTTATATATTAGATCAGTAACTAACAGAGCCGTGACACCGGCTTAACATGAATATTACTTTGGGAATACCAGTCATGGTATAAGCAACTAGTTACTATGCTTGTCACACAACTTCTGCCATACCTTCTTTTGGGTACTCGGTTCATCAAAGAAACAAGTTTGTCAGTATCTAGGTTCTTATCGGTTTTTCTTAATATTATTTTTATCTAAAAAAAACCCCTCCCATTCTGTATATTTCAACCACAAATACTGTTTAGATTCAACAGGGTATAAAGCTGACAGGTGGCAGACTAATTCAAAATGAAAACTACCACATATTTGCCTGTAAAACAACCTCTCAAGGGCAAAGTCCTCAAAACACTTCATCAGGCCATATGCTTAAGTGAAAACTACTTGCTCATCCAACACAATAATAATTTTGTATTAAAAGTAAGAATCACATAGTGAACCTGCTGATCTGAAGCTGAGCTTCAACAGTTTGAGTGATTTTTTAGGAAAGCGATGAGGGCTAATTTCCCCTTTAAATTGTGTCCACATCTCCAAGACTGTTTGAATTGTTACTCTAAAGCTTGCTGCAACATTATTTTGCTGGGCAATTATGAACCACTTATTGCTATGTAATGGACCCCACATAACACACATATATACACAGCAAATACACAAATGATACATAAGTATTGTATGGACCCAGAATCACATGATTCCAGGATGGCTGGTTACAGTACAGTGTTAATAATGCCAAGGTTGTGGGTTTGATCCCTGTATGGGCCATTCACTTAAGAGGTGGACTCATGCTCCTTGTGGATCCCTTCCAACTCAAAATATTATGTGATTCTGTGACTCCGTGACTGAGATTGGAAGCAACCTCTGAAGGTCACCTGGGCCAACCTCCTGCTCAAGCAGGGACACCTACAGCCAAGATCGAGACAGTGTTTGAGTATCTCCAAGGAGCGAGAATCCATCACCTCTCTGGGTAATCTGCAACAGTGCTCAGTCATCCTCATGGTGAAAAAGTGTTTCCTGATGCTCAGAGGGAACCTTTTGTTTTTCAGTTTGTGTCCATTGCCTCCGGTTCTGTCACTGAGCACCACTAAAAAGTGCCTGGCTCTTTGCATTCTCCCTTCAGGTATTCATTTACATTAATGTTTCCTGAGCCTTCTCCTCTCCAAGCTCACTTTGCCTTTCCTCAAATTAAATACGCTGAAGTCCATTAACGATCTTGGTGTCCCCCTTTGCTGGACTCCCTCCATCAGCTCAATATGTCTCTTGTACTGGGAACTGTAGAACTGCACCAAGTATTTTCCAGGTATGGCCTCACCAGTGCTGAGTAGAAGCGCAGCATCAATTCCCTCAATCTGCTGGCAAGACTCCTCCTCTTTAGCCACCTTTGCTGCAATGGCATATTGCTGGCTCATGACCAACTCAGTGTCCACCAGACATTGTAATTACCTTTTGTCTGATCGCAGAAAATCAGTTGGGTTTTCTTTCCTGTTTAAAAGTATACAGCTAGATTCACTGGTACAGAGACAGACAACACTGTAATGGAACTTCTAAATTTAAAGGTCTGAATGACAAATGTGCAAAAAATACAGACAAAATCTCTTGCTAAGTGACTATTAGAAAACCTATGATTAGAATATAAACCACTCCATTAGGAAGTGTCTCAGTCACCCCAACACTGATATAAACATATTTCTTCACACTTAAGTCAAATTGCCTTCTCTGCAATTGCCTGCAGTCAAATTACAGAGAAGCACCTGAATGAGAGTTAATGTGCTTATAAAAAACACTTGTTTGGAAAAAAATCTGAGTTGTCTCTGCAAAAACACAGTCCATTCTGCATTTCTTCTATTTAAAAGCAAATTATATGTATTTATACCTTAGTTGGACTACCATGGCATAAAGAGTGATTTTACATTGCTCTAGCCATCATAACAAATGACCTGAAAAAAAGTACCTCTAATACAGCAATACAATCAGTTCAAAAATAAATGCCGAGATATTGCCAAGAATCTGGATAAACTGACAAACAGCTGAGTGCTACAAGCAGCATTTTACTGATAACTTGGAAGCTTCAGGACCCAGACATTATATAAAGATTCCTGAGGGAAACCAGACTGCAGCAGGTGTGTCAAGGTGAAAAAGTATCACTGGCACACAATCCACTGAATTATATGTTCTGGTTACCAGGAAAATATGCTGTGACTACAAAAAATAAAAGAGAATAGGCTGCCTATCAGATGAACAAGCAAAAGAGAATCTCAAATTCTGTGATTCAGACCACAGGAAATTACTCAGGTGATTTTTTTTTTGTCTCCTTTTTTTTTTCTTTTTTTTTTGTTTGTTTGTTTGTTGTTTTTTGTTTTGTTTTAAAGAAGTTGTAGTGGTCTATTATATTCTATTTCTATTATATTTCAAGTCTTTCCTAATTGATTCCAGCTGCTTCTAGTGAGCTATAGGTAGATTCATCACTGAATGGAGAAAACTGATAAATCAAATAGCAAATATGTCTAAAGACTTAGGACTGAAAATCTCACCCACACATAAAGACTGACTCTGGGACTTATGTTCTAGGTCTGCAGATCTTGAAGGTATGGCTAAAAACACCTGTTTCATAGTCTTCAAAGCTTTGTAAGTTCTAGTCTTAGCAAGTAGAACAGTGTGAGAAAGACACTAAAAATTCTTTTTTCTCCACTGACCTTGCATCTGCAGAAAAAACATTTCAATACTTTTAAAGCCATAGAAAACAGTCTCCTCACTGACAACAAAAGTAGGAATTTAACTGGTAGTTCTACTGGATATCAAGATGATGAATAAAAACTGGAAAGAAACAATTACTCTATCTAGAAACCTTGTTATTATATGCTCAACCAGGTCACATCTTAACTTTGTTACCAAAAGTAACAAGAAGAAAATCTTACAAAATCAAGTGACAACTGTCCTCTTGAGCTAGTTTATATAGATACTCTATATCTTACACCTTGATGAAAACAGAAGACCTTGCTCCTGACACTCAAAATGTTTTTGCCAATCAGATGTTCTTGTGCTTTGCAGTGGTCGTGCTGCAGGCTTCCAGCCAAGGTTCTCTTCATATTTTTCTACTTCCCTTATAAACTAAAAAAGTTTTTCTCTCTGCTTTGGTTGCCTTCCTGACTATCTTCTTTGAAGAAAAGGAAAACAGTTCAGGTGTTCCTAATTAATAAGGATCCTAATTAATAAGAATCTTTCTTTCCAAATACTCTGTGGTTATGAAACATCATATTACTACTAATTTCAAAGAGCATGTACAGAACACAAGCACTTAAACTTGCCAAGTTTCTACAAGGAGGGATCTGTAAATTTTCATATGCAGAAATACATACATATATGCACACACATTAGTTTATGTGATAGAACTGTACAGGGGAAGAAAAATGGCAGGAAAAACAAGTGCACATGGGGGCAGCCTGAAACATCCTGGGCCAGCTGCTCCCAGACACACCCCAGCAGTCACACACCCCATCAGACTACCAGAAGCTCATTCCTGAGCTGCCTGATAGGGCAGGATGAGCCCCAGCAGCCCTGTAACGCCCTGCTCCAGCCACTCTTTGTGCCACAAGGCCAGACCCACACAGACGTGCCAACAGGAGAAGCTCCACGGGTCAGGGCACCCTGTGGGAATGTGAGATAAAAGGAGCTGGTGGGGTATCAGGAGGGGCCATCTGTTCTCGGCCATTCCTGCACCAGCCTGTGTAGTCTGTCCTGTCTCCTCAATAAAACTCCATTTCTAACAGTTTTCGTGGGCAAGGGCTTACTGTTGTGCACACATATGTGCATGGAGGCGTCAGTGTCAGTCCTGCCATGGGACCAGGAGTCCCACATGCCCACAGTGCAGCGGTGCGCTGATGACAGGTGGGCCAGTGAGGGTGTGAGGGCTAGCAAAGAGCATGCTAGAGTAGCTGGCAAGAAGGTGAAGAATCCTGGAAGCCAGGCATGACCCTACAGGCAAGAACACAGTCAGTCTTGGCTCTTGGAGGGAGAGGGTAGGCACAGGGCAGCCTTGGCCAGCCGCTGTAAAGACTGTGGCATCTGGGGTTGTCCAAGACATCTGTCTGTGTGCGCACAGGAGACTCTGTGGAATGGCAGAAGCACAAGACTGGGATCCAGGGACAACTGAGTACCTAAATCCAGCTGCTGGAAGGATCATTATTGCAGGGAGAATATAGGGTAGTCTTGTCTCATATGTCTATGCATGAAAGTGACATAACAGTAACCCCACAAGATCAATGTAGGTACAAGTTTGAAAACACTGATTTAAATTCTCTAAAATTTCTAGGCTTAGTCATAGCTGCAAAAGTTAATGTATGGTGTCTACAACAGGAACATGGGTATTTGCTGAAGAAGTACAGCATTTTAAACATTTGCCAATTAAGGTGATTTTGGTTTATGTTTTCCACATCAAACAAACAAACAAACAAACAAAACCCACCCAAAAAAGCCATACAAACTGTATGGAAGACCCATAGACAAAGGCTTTGCAAATAAAATGAGAGCCATGGTCAACTGAAATAATACTGAGTCCTTTGCTGTATTTATAAAGAAATGCAAAATGATGGTTGGCTTGTTTGGTTTTGTCAGGCAACACAAGCTTTTAATATCTCTAGTCATTCAGACTTTTGACTAAGATTTATTAACCTGTCAAACAAAAGCAATTTTACAACATATACAACTGCAGTTCATTTCAGAACATTTATTGCTCTGTAAACAGAAAATCTAGATTCTGCGTAAACAATCTATTCCTTTTCTTCCTCTTGAAGCAAGAAGGAAGGCAGGGTAGTAAGAGAAATTCTAAATCAAAAAGAAAGAAGTATTTACAAACTTATTTGCACAAATACATGAAAAGCATAAAGTTAGAAATTAAAATAGACTTTTATGGTGACTACCTTAACTGAGAAAGCACCCCCACCTTTGGGCAGTATGGAGAGGGCAAGGGGAAATAGAATAGGAGCACAGGTCCATGTTTACTTTGCCTATTTTCTGCTATGCAGCTCAGCTCAAATGGTTCTGAGAGATGTTTAGAAAGGAGACAGTTTATTAGGAGACTGAAACAGAAGGAGCATGGTACTACCTGGAACACAGCTGGGTTATTCAGTCTCCCTTTATAGAGAGAACATATGATGCTAGGGAATGGGTTACTGCTGTTTGGGGATAGAGCCTCATCTAATAGCCTGACAAAGGGGAGGAGCCACAGCTCCATGCCCCAACCCAAACAGTAGCAAGACTGAGCACATATCAGTGGGCACCAGCAAACACACACATAAATAGATATATACATAAGGCTAGACACACAGATAATGCAGTTATCCTCAGCACCCCATAGGACCCACAGGGTCATTCAGCTGCCTCTTCTCTAGTGCTCACATGCTTGCACTCAGCCTGGCTACTGGCTCTGCTGATGCCTGGGCTGGGCCCCTGTGACCTGCAGTCCCAGGCTGGCACCTCATTTTGCCCAGTTGTCAGCACCCAGATCCAATCTCGCTCCAGCTGCTGACACCATAAACACATGGGCCTCAGCCTGGGTATGGCTGCTGGTCACACACAGAGAGACCACAGACCAGATGCCTTTCAGCCTGGAAGAGCTAATAGTGGAATTTGCTAACACAGGACACACTGCCCTGGTAAGGAGCTGTGCATGGCCAGACAAATGTGTCACCTATTTACACATCCAATGTTTTTTATTCTCTTATCTCTCTATTTCCCTGTAAAAAGTCCTGATAAAACCCCAAATTCTCTTCCTCTGCATCCCATACTGAGTGCCACACCCTAGGCAGCATCTCCCCTCAGTCCAGAAGGATTGATCCAGAATTGATTTACCTTGATAGCGCTTCTGGGACAGTCCTGGGAGGTCCCAAACAGGATGTCCCTCCCTTTGAGTCCTTAATCTGAGCTTCTGTTTACCTTTAGGACTCTGTGCTGCCCTGACCATATAGAGATGGGCACCTCATAGGATGATGACTTCTGTGACAGGGGTGGGAATTGTTGGGAAGGTGTGATTTGGGATTCCCCACCTGCTGTCACCTTTCAGATCTTTTGTGGGTTTCAAACAAGCTCTTAACACAAACCCCAACATCTGCATCTAGTAGCAGATCTTAGGATCCATCCAATTCTATGCAAGTTTATGCATCACACGCTGCTTGATTCCTAACATGCAAAACCAGGAATCCAAGTACTTTCTTTTACAGGTCTTTATAACCAGGGCCTGACATGCCATACACTATGCTAAATATAGAAATCAATAAAAGAAAAAGTAATGCTCAAATCAGACATCCTATCTTTTCTTTCTTCTCAATGCTGCTATTATTCCAATGTTCAGTTTGATCCTAAAGCAGTACACCACAGCATGTCACAAGCATTATTATGTCTTTATACTGCCGAGTAACTGAAATCCTTTTATTAAAATACAGCATTCTGTGATGGATTTCTTCATCCTTGGACTGACATTGAGCCTGAAGCTCTTACTAGTAATCACTTTACACAAAGCCAGCTCACATACTCAACTCAGACAGAAAAGCTAAGGACTCAATTGACAGATTTTTAAAAATGGTGAAAGCTGGTGAGACTGAATTTTTCTGGCAAATAATAGACATATTTCAGAATTTCTGAGAAAAACTACATTGAAGGCCTTTTCTAAGTATTTGACTTAAGGAACATTTTTTCACCATCCATTAGCACTGTATTATTTAAACAAAATCAGAGAAACAAGGAAGTTGCTACATTAAATAATAATCATCTTAAAGAAAACTAAGGCTGTCACTTACTAATATGAGTTGTAAAGAAGAGCTGTAAATATGAATATATCACTAAAACAGTCTTCCACCAGCCTACTCAAAGCCAACAATCATCTTTCAAGCATACTCGCTCTTCAATTGACTGCTAAGATGATAAGGAAAAAAAAAAATCAATTGACAGGAGAAAGGAACAGTAATAAATTGTCCAAACACTTTAGAATTACTAGTTAATGCAATACTAGAATAGAAGATGAAACTCTGACACCAGTGTTTCTAAAGAAAACTTCTCTACTTTGAGAGACATGACAAAGTGCACATTTGCAGCTGACTTCTTTCCACTATCTTCATGAGATTTTAAATTTAGAAATGTAGCATCCTAAATGTTTGAAGAGTTTTTGCTCTAATGTTAGGTCTGCCACATCATCTACCAATCCTCTTGAGACAGAATGCTTAGCCTCAAAAAAGTAAATGCTTTTACTATTTCAGTATATATATCATTAACTTGTAGACTATTTCCTCACTCTTCATCTATACTCCCTAAAAAATGCTTAAAAAGCCGTAAGGACAAATGGGCTACCGCACACCATTAACTCTTTATTATTTATAATGAAGGTATATAGATTACTTAGTGCAGTTACAAATTCAAGTTTTCATTTTCACCTTGAAGGCCCTATATTATCTTACCCACATTTACTTATGTCTTGCTTTTATTTCGTTCTACTCCCTCGACATCTTCTATCCTTTCACTTAATTGCATTCTTTATCTCTTTCTCCCACTTCTAGCTGAATGTCTTATATCATGCTGACCTCTGTGCCTCGTACAATCTTCATGCCTACATTCTTCATCCTTCTCCAGCAGTATATTTAAAAATACACTCTTTCAGGAACCATTGGTACATGCTCTTCTTCCTCCCTTTCTTATTGCTGGGCTATTAACTAAAATTTGTCTTGCTTAAATCACTTTTGCTCCTTGTTGGACCAGGACAGCAGAGAATACAGCTGAAAGCAGAGCTGTCTGATTTACTTCTTATTTCTATCAGGAATGACCTCTGTTAACTCTAACGAGAATTGAGGGACAATACTTGCTTGCCATCTAAAATAAGAAATTAGAATCTTGTTTGCTAAAAAAGCCACAATGTTCATTAACTAAATGCCAATCAGTGTGTGTGTGTGCATAGTGGTTAGTTTCTAAAAGTTACATCTGTACTCACAGTCTTAGATGTCTTACAGTCTTACACTTATTTCACAGTGCTCCAGCAAACAATTCTTCAGAGCAGGCTCCATGCCTCTGATCCAGCATATGTGAATATGATGCTCTTTATCCCCTCATGGTTTAATGTGTACTTAAATGTAAATATGATGGCCACACTGAGCAGCACACAAACATCAGGAAACCAGGGAAGCATTTCCAGATGCAGTATTGGTCATCATATGGTAGAGTCATAGCATTATTCCTGACTTTAAGGACACCTGGCTAAAGGAATTCCACCTTCCCAAACTTCAAACACCTACTCTACACACTATAACTCTTCATGGAATTATCATGTGATCACTGTCCTAATTATTACTATAATTTCAAAAATATCTTCTGAGGAACATCTTAAAAAAAAAAAAAAACTGCATACACTTTTTTCTGAAATTTCAAAAAAAATCTTCTCAATGAAAATTTTTGGCCTGGAAATTTAAAAAACTCATAACTGATATCAGTCTTCAAATTATATATTGTAGATAATCTGAAGACTGCAAATGCATTCTACCTCAGGTACATTATTATTCTTTCTAAAATGAAAGGTTCTGTTTTTATTTGCTTAGGATAACTGAATTATTGAAAGTGAAAAGCAGTAAGATAAGTTACGTACTATTATGCTTTTTGCCCATGTCACTTTTTTGAATCAGTAATATTTAGAGTCTGTAATAGTTCTGAAGTTCAGGACAATAGGCAATCTGTAATATCTCCAGTCTGAGCTACAGGATGCAATCATATGTTCTGGAGACAAACTGAATAGATCACTGTGACCAGGTGTCTGTTCAGGAGAAAGAAGACAATTTCCTAATGGAGGAAAACATGTTCTGTAACAGAAGATATTTTCAGCAATGGATGAAATCTCATCAACTAGTCTTTGCTGGTCAGCAAGACCTTGAAGTTTTGAAGCAACTAACCTATGAAGTGAAGGAATTACTAATATCAAAAGCTATTTCCATTACCACGCCACTATCTTAGAAAATAGTTGCAGACGCATTTTAAAATAATTCTGGTGCTACTCAGGCAAGTACTGACTAGTAATCCTTATCTCTATATTTGGTAAAACCTACTGATAACACAAAGTTTCATAGGTCATCTGGGATAACATCTGTAAGAACTTTGGAGTGACAAAGTAGTCTACTGTGCAGTCAAGTGTCAAATGAAATGAAATGGTCAAGAAATGTGGCAGTACACATTAGCTGGAAGAAAATAAATGACATACATTTTCTAACATTTGGTTTAAATACTGGACATCAATGTAAACAGTTCAGTGAAAATTCAGAACTTGGGACACCTGTTCAGTCAAAACTTAGAGCTTGGGTGATATTGTTTACATTCACAGACATACATAAAATGGTCTCCTCTGGAATGTCTATGTACTATATCCCACAGATATTATTCTAGGTCAAAATGTTTTTGATAGGAAGGGTCTGAAGAAATGCAATCAGAATGCTTACTAAGAGAAAAAAACCCAAACAAACAACAATATCACCGCCCCCATCCCCACAAAAAATCCCAAACGTACCCTTTCAGATGGTGAGGTTTTGAACAGACTCTAAAGAGCCCAATTTATGAAACAAAAAATAAAAAGAGATGTGACAAGCAGCATTTACAATACTGAGTGGCAGATCAATTACTTCTTATCTTTCTCACTCATAACATAAAAAGCTGACACTGGAACATATGCAACATATACAGAATTCATTGTCCCAGCCACAATCAGTATTAAGAGAAACCATAGATCCTGAGGAAGAATTCCTAAGGCCTATTTTTGGTCTGTTTTTTGTTAAAAATGACTTGATATGGAGCAACAGTATTTAAGTGGATAAACTAACCTCCTCTAGCTAAAAGCTAATTATTAGCTGTCATCAGAGAAGGTACCAAATAATCTGGACACTGAATCTGAGCATGAACAGCAATTCCTATATTTAGTATCATTAAGATAAAAATGAAAAGGTTTTTGTGTTTTTTTTTTTTTGTTGTTTTTTTTTTTAATGGAATAGGAGGCAGCATTTCTACCATCGCTTGGAATTGTGTTCTACTTTAAAACAGAATGACTTCAGTCTTACTGAACTTGAACCATTTCCTTCTTGGCTTTGAATCATGCTATTATTCTAACATAAAAAGATGCTGAAATGGAAATGTTAAGCATCCTTTTTTAGCAGACAAGTCTTCATGTCTTCAGTTCTTTTGTATACTACAAGGTCTTTTATCTTTTTAACACCTATCACAATAATAATGAAAAAAAAATCTCCAATACTGTTTTATGGAGCACACTTTGTAATCACCTTCTAAGTGCACTTATTTTGTGATGCAGCAATCAGTCGAAGCAAAAAACTTTGCCCTGTTTAGACTATAAATAATTTACCAGTGTTAATTGATGACTCTATATGTAGGTTTTCTGCAATCATGCCAAAAGAGACAGACTCTTAAAAATTCTTTATCACACAACAGAATAAGAAGAACCTTACCATGTAATACTAGCTCTCTTAAAACTGCTTTCAACCACACCTCCACATAGAACAAGTAATTTAAACAAACTAAGAGCAAAAAAATAAACTCATCATTCTCTAGCCTTAGTGCATTAAAACAACACATAGCTGACTATAGTCTTTCAAAGGTTTCCAGAGGTTTCCCCATGACAGTAATTTACAAAGAAGCAACCAAAAAATATTGCCAACAATGCAATTTCTTCTTTCACTCTTCATTCTTTGTCCAGAAACTGTTTAAAATCACTGCTACAACAAGCTCTCGGTGATTACAAAGGTAACTCCAGATAGAGAGAAAATCAGTGCACTAGATCTTATTGAAAGAGAATTTATTCATGCTTGCTATAACTCAAAAGACATTAAAAACATTTTTTTTTGTGAAAATCTCTCTTTAATTAAAATCTAATTATTCAATGACTGCTGTTTGGCATCTCTAAGAAAATGCTCAAGGTCTTGAAAGAAAGAGAAGATAACTCAGTGAACAAGTTATCATAAAACAAGGATTTTCCCCCTCTTTTTTCCTACTTACCATGCAAAATTAATATGTGATAATACCCATAATGAGTTTCCTAAAACAATTAGCAATGCATCTCCAGTGACCTGCTAATCTAAATATAATGCTTTTTGAATTTGGAGGTGTACCAGTCTCTTTGTGCTTACACACTCACCTCACGTAGAAGCAAAGAAGGCTGCAGAGCATAATTTATTATTCTGCATCACATTTCATCAAATCCCTTAGCAGCTACTTGATACATTATCAAGACAAATGCAAGTTAAAAAAAAGTATTCCTACCTCTCCACCCCCCCCAAGTAGAGTACCCCAAAGACTAAGAACTAATTATAATCCTTCTTTCCTCTTCCAGTCATTAAGAAACCTTCAGTGAAAGCAAACCTTGACCAGGTTACTTTTTGCATGGAATTTCAATGACTTTTTTCATCTCTGAAAGACAAATACCTCCATAAATAAACATGCACTGCAGTAACAAGGGCAATGTGTGGAACACTTAAAAGTTAAATTACTTTCAAACCATACAACATCTCATTTTTCTTCCACAAATATATAATAAAGACTGCCAGCGTGGGGAGAGGTTGTCTGGGAGAGTGGGTGGGTGCACATGTGAACACACAAGTACACATGCTTCAGAAGAAAAGGGAGGAAGTAAATCAACCATAGGAACTGAGAGCGTGATAACTGAAAAAAACCTGAACACAAACTAACAAACACTCTCCTTCCTTTAATCATCTTTTATGTATAAAATAGTGCCCTATTATGAATTTAGGGAAAAGATGCCTGTGTATAGTACTGTAGAGGGTCAGACCTAAGCATGTTTTGTCTCACATATTCAGAGTATTGCTATAGGAAAGGTGATCAGAGGAGAGGGTCCCATGGAGGTGAGGCAGTGCTGTCCTGAGACAAATTCCTACTCTCATTTAAGAGTTGTGCTCAGTTCTCCAATCTCAACTCATTACCTTTGTGTAGTGGTGTGGTGGCTTGCTTGTGAGCCAGCACCTTCTGATAATTTTTGTGCAAATATATTGTAAGAATTTCAAGGCATGTTAGCCAATACTTTTTGAGCGTAAACATTGGGCTGGTTGCCACAGGTGAGATGACTGTACAATAAAGCATAGGGGTTCCCTGCCCTGTGGTCTAGTGCCTTTGTTCCACCTAACAAGAACCTATAACCAACGTGATACTCTCTACCCATGGGCTATGACAAGTAGATCTTCACAAGTCCTAGACTGTGAGACATGGTGAAATACCTCCTTCTTTTCTCTACAGCTGGAAGGCAAGCTCCCTAATAACAGACTTCATCATCCAGCCTGGGAGACACATGTAAGGGCTACGTGCTTAGACTGTGTAGCAGCTGAGGAAGGGGCAGGATTCAGCCAACTGGCTATTTAATTGTGTATCACAATAGAAGTGCATTCCACTGGATTGCGGTATCTTTGCATCTCAAGCTGTAAAGCTCTAGAAATATATATAAAACTATATATATATAAATATATATAATACTATATTGTACCTTTACCTATATATAGAACTATATTGTCACTTTAAATTGCTCAGTACAAAATTTAAAAGTATGATTTATTATTAATTTATTCCTTTAATTTTCTCCAGTGTTGATATCAGTGTTGTCTGGTATCAATAGCTTCTCCAGCAGGGAGAGGAATCCATAAAAAAAGTTATGCTGTTTATTATTTTGCAGTGCCACATAATAGCAGGAATTCAAGATCTAGTCCAGCAACATATACTAAATAATAATAATTTAAAAAAAGCTTGCCATCTAGAAATGCCTTCAGTCACATTGCAGAACAAGAAAAGTAAAGGCTTCAGGAATTCAGGAAAATTCTGGCCAAGAACCTTTCTGAGCAAAGAGCTGATGTACCATGTGGCAACTAGGACAATTTCCGAATGTTGGGAGACTGAATTTCTCAGGTTCAAGAGTGCAAAAAAAGATGTTTTCCTCCAGTTTTTCAGGAAGTAATCCACATAGTGGACAAGATAAGGATAAAACTCTCTTCTGATCTGCTTTAAAAAGAAAGCAGGAGTTTCAGATTGCTGTTATGTTCTCTATGGAGAATTTTTCTTGGCAGGGTAGAAATGTGCTGGAACTACTTTTCCAATTATGCTTTACAAAAGACTAACTGCTAGATATTTTTAGTTCCTGATAAAAAGACACAAGCTGTTAAGACTGGGCAATTTTGGATGCATACATAAAAGCAAAAAAACCTATTTCTCTGAAAAGCTAGAAAATCAGACAAAGGGATGGTCCTTGGACTTGGCACCTCATCTTGGTTAGAAGGCAGACAAGTTGAAACATTCTGTTCCCAAGCCCATAGATACACCCTTTCAGATTTCACCAGCTATCCAGCTTCAACACTTCAGGGCATGTTTTACATGACAGAACTAAACTAATCTGGGTACACACAAAGGCTGGGACATAGTTCATTCGCCTTTTAATCACTCTATGTACAATAAGAGTGAAACCTGTGTAATCTAAATTTGTTAAGGGAGTGAACTCTGCTTTTGCTGCAAAACACTTAAGCAAGATGTGTGTACTCAGGAGCAGTGGTTCCAACCACTCACAGCACTAAATCAGTTGCTCAGCTGTCCTACCACCTCCCAGAGTGTACATCACTGGAGGACACACTCGTGCCATGGGAGAATCTTCTCTGCTGTGTTTGGAAGCGGGTCACTGCGTAGCACAGCTTGCAAGGCTAACAGGAACACCAACAGGCTACAACCCTGCAGATGAGGGACAACAAGAACACACATCCCAGAAACACTCAAAAATCCCAGACCTTCACTCAGTCTACTAACCACATGGCTACACTGGAGTTGGCATCAACATATCAGACAAGGCAAGAAGATCTTTATTGACTCTAACTCATCAAATGCCTAATTAATTAATGAACTGTAATACATCACTGCAGACAAGAATGTCTAGTGGCTTCTGAAAAGAAAGACCAAATTCTGCTTTCTAACTCAAAATGCACCTTCAGCCAGAAAGAGCTGTGGAGCAACACTGATCCCTCTTCATAATAAGCAGCCACTGGCATCTGCTATATCTGCCTCTGTCAGAGCACACTGTCTGAGAACAACAGTGATCATCTACAAACTCTTTGTCATCTCTCTTCCTGAATGCAGTCTAGTACTTTATACTCTGACCATTAACATCATAGGCTATATCCACTGGAAAAAACCAGTATCTAAGAATGTGCTAAAACAGCTGGTAAGAACTGTAAGTCCAAGGAAATAAACAGCAGGGCTTGGGTAAATCAGAATGGTTTATACCACAAACAGCTATTTAGAAGGCTGTTTCAGATGAGAAATAATTAGTAATCTAGGCCCATACAAAGAAATACTAGAGCCAAGCTGGAAGAAACAGCCATTGATGTATATTTGAACTAAGCTGAAAAATGTCTGTGTTTTTACATTTAATGCCTTTATTTCTAAAATAAAAGATTTGTGAATCGTAAACATGCAGGAAAGAATATAAGCCAATAAAATTGAAAAGGGACAGATTTATGGTGACTAAAACACTTGATTTGAACAGCAGGGATCCCAATTTACAGCTCAGTGCACCACCTAGAATGGCTGTTCATGTCTGTAATTTCTGTACTTTAAATGAAGTACTCCTAATACGTTCCACCTCCAGGTACACACAAGGAGTAACAGCATCACTAATTAAATACCTGCTTATCTGAAAATCATAGTGAGTAAAATATATACACTACATGCATACACTAAAAATGGAGGAGTTGAGTGGGGGAAAAAAAGTAGAAAAAGTTTAAAAATTAAGGGGATAATACAAAAAATGGTTTTAGCAGCCTTTTTTACAAAAGCTCACAATAATAATGGTCACGTTAAGTGATAAATAAGCCTTCTTTATCCTGTTTTAGTTGTACAATATAGAATAAAATTACAAAATATTTGAATGTCATAAGCTCTGAATCTACTGTTCTTTCCTTAGATTATCCATATCTTCTAGAGCAAAAAAGTCACAAAAATTTCTCTTTGAACTTCTCCATTCTATGACAAAATGCCCACTGAGACTCATAAATCCTAATGCCATTTAATCAGTCTGAAAAAATTTTAATGAGCTCTCTCTAGATTTGGTACAGAGATTATTTGCAACTATGGGATCAATTAATTAATTAGAAATGGAAGAAACTGCAAAGAAATCGTGTTTTAAATTAAGGCAATGATTTATATCACTTGGAACTTTTTAAATAGAACAGATTGATTCTTCATAAGAGAGTTATGACCATTTGTATTACTACAATCTACCCCTCCATTTAAAACGTGGATATAACTGGATTTATTTGCTTTTAAACTACTAGTAAGGTCCTTTATTTTACAGAAAAGCTATAGGCAAATAAACTAAAATACTGGAAAGAAATGCCTTAGCCTTCAACACCCTTAAGTAGGAAGTTAATTAATCTGTGTGGTTTTGATGACAGAAGTATATTGGAAATACGTATAAATGTTGGCATGCCGATGTCAGAAACCCTCTGATTCAGAGCCATATTTAAAATAAATTTATTTGCATACCATTTTTATTATTATGAAACAAAGCTTCTTCAAGATAGCATTGAAAAGTTATAGTTGATATATAAATACATATATGTATAAACTATGAAAAATACACACAAATGGCCTGGTTACTATAAAGTCTTTTAAATAAAAAATTAATCTAGCATTTCAAATTACAAAAGCATGATTTTAAATGATGTGAGCCCCATAAATTCAAGTGGAACAGAAAAATATTGTACAGAAAAAGTTTTCCTTTTTTTCCTTATTTTTTTTCCCAGATCAAATCTGTGAAGTTAATCACCGAATCACAGGATGAGTGAGATTAGAAGGGGCCTCCAGAGCTCATCTAGTCCAGCCTCCTCCATTGCACAAGACTGTGTCCAGACAAATTTTGAGTATCTCCACAACCTCCTGGGCAAACTTTGCAAGGGCTTGGCCATCCTTACAGTAAAAAAACCTAAACTGTTTCCTTGTGCTCAGACAGTGTCCTGTGCATGTCTGTGCCCATTACCTCAGGTTCCATCACTGGGCATGCTGAAAAAAGTCTGTCTCCTTCTTCATTACTGTCTCTTCAAGTATTCATATGCATCAATAAGATCCTACTGAGAATTCTCTTAATTCATCCACAGCACTAAAGAAGATGTTAAACAGAGTTTTACCCAGTATTCACCCCCAGAGCACACCACTAATCACTGGCACCCAACTAGACTTGTGCCACTGATCACAACCCTCTGGGCCTGGCCACTCAGCCAGTTTTCAAACCACCTCACTATGCTCATCCACATCATATGGGGAGAGTCACAAGCACTACTGTAGTTGAGGTAGACAACAGCCACTGCTCTCACCATGTTCACCAGGCCAACCACTTCATCAAAGAAGTTAATCAGATTTGTCAAGCATGACTTTTCCTTGGTGCAGCCATACTGACTACTCCTGATGGTTTGCTTGTCCTTACTGTGCCTGGAAATGATTTTCAGGATAAATTGTTCCATGATGCTGAGAAGCCTGTAGTTCCCTGGGTCTTCCTTCTTGCCTAGCTTCAACACAGGAGTGACATTTGCTGTCTCCAGTCTTCAAGCACCTCCCAGTGGCTATGATAGATTAAAGATTATAGATAGTGGTCTTTCAATGACATCTTCCAGATCTCCCAGCACTTGAGCGTGCATCCCATTTGGGTCCCTGGATTTATTAATGTCAGTTTGTTTAAGTATTCCCTGACCGGAATCCAAACAGGAATAATACTATGAAAAGTGGTTTTCATTCATCTAAAAAAAATGTATGAAAAAGAACACAGTGTTTTCAACACTGTGGCCTGAAATTTCTATAATATTCAAGAACACATTGTTTCTACAGATGTACAGTTCCAGAAAGTTTTCATACAAGTTGCATCTATGCATTTGAGAGCAGAATTTGGAATATATTTAAAAAAATAAATTTTATTAAAATAAAAAAAATACAGTATTTAATTTCCAGACCATATTTTGATTACCAGACTGATTTACTTAATTACTTATACGATTATGCATTGTTACTAGTGTTGGAAGTAGATATGGTGCTTCATGTAGCACAAGATAGGAGACTTAGGCTGAATTTGCAGGGTGTATCTTTTCTTAAATTCCTATGCTATCATTTTATCATTATGCTTATTAAGTTCCTAGTTAACCTAGCAAATCAAAAGGTCTACATCTAAGAAACTTCAAGATAATGGATATTTTTGACATCCTTCAATGACAGTAAAGCAGATATCATATCCATTTATATATCACTTAAATACTGGTCTACTGGCAGAAATATGCCTGCACAGCAATAGCCACTGGCTGATATGACACTACAGCTAAATTCTGAATTTGGTTTTCTACGCCTACATTGTATTTTTTGCTAACAGCGGCAAAAAAGTTTTGAAGCAAACTTGAAAGTTCTCATTTTCTCCCTGACAGTTTGTTTCACTGGGTAGTTTTGGTAGTGGTTAGCTCCAGTGAAAGTTCTCCACAGGCACTCATCAAGCAACCTCCAATGTTTAGGAATATATAAAAGCTCCAAAGAACTTTATCTTGGCCTGGGATCACAGTAAATCCAATCCAATAGAAAACATGCAAATAATACATAGCATAGATGTATGGGCCTAAGCACCAGCAATGATGCTCTAACAACCTGTTTTGCTTGAGTGCAATTATTTGCTTATGTAGACATTACCTCCTGATACTTGGCTGCAACATTGCATGTTAATGATTGCTGGCATGAAATCCAAACTTGTTAGTTCACTGCTTGGGACAAAACACTGCAGATGACACCATTACACTGCAACTATTTTGGATTTACACAAATGTTTTGGATAGTTTCGCATGCACTGTTTTCATTTCCTTCCTGTTGGGAATTCTGTGCATGTGTGAATTTCCCACACTTAAACATTTGTGACTTTTGCAGGTGAAAAAAAAAAAGAAAGCTCAGCTGAATTATCTGCACTAAGGGAATTTGATGCTGTAAAGTTCTTACAAAGGAAAAATATGGATTCAAACATCTATGTCCTTCTTTAAAGAAAAGTTAACAAAATTAAAAATACAAAACTACTATTAACAATCTGTGACTTTGATTGCCTAACATACTTTTATAGTTTAAAGATATTAAGTGTCATAAGATGTGACTATTTCTTCATATATTTTTTCAATGCAAACACAACTAAAGGACACAAGTATCTCCACAGTGTCACTGGTTCACTGGTTTTGTTGATTCCTTTTGGGTGTTTTTTTAATGTCTTTGTTCTTTTTAAGTATTATCACCTCGCAGTTTTCTGAAATAGAACCACATAAACTAAGAACTTTAGGAAAGCTGTCCTTCTGCTCCTAGCACAAAATTATAGTTTAATTTGCCATTAACACCACTGGCATTCAATTTCCTTGGTTATGCACATTTGGTGTATCTTTTCTAAACATGCAACGTTAGAAATGAAGCAGAGTCACATACACAGAACATCAAGAGAAATTGCAACAGAAAAAAAATCAAACCAAACCAAAACACAAACCCACTTTGGTTAACTCTCTTCAACAGTAAACCACACTGCATCAAGTTTAATTCACTTTGTACTCCCAGGCAATGAAAATACCACTTAGACTCTGGGTGAGAACTCAAAGTATGAAAGGCGAGGATTCTTAGTTAACCATTCCATATGTATTTGTGTAGCTTTCTTTTTTTCCCAATAATTCTATGAGAGAACAGTAATCACAGTCTAATCTACCTACATTTTCTCCTTAAAATTAGCATGTAATGCATTTTTCTGCAGTAATGAAACTAACTTCAAAACTTCAGAACTTATGTTCCACTTGGGACAAAGAGGAAGTGAGAAAAATATTCTAAGGAGAAAGGCAATTTAATTTAAAAATAAATGAAGATATTATTTTAACTAACTCCCAGTTTATGTGAAATATTCTCCCTACAGATTTCTATTTCAGAATACTTTGTAAAGTTATACATATGACAGGAAAACTAAACACATCTACTATTTGAGAAAGATGGCTCAAACTGATAGTTTTAAATCAGAAACAAGAACCGTAATCTCAGAGATTTAGACTGCTAGAGGAAAGATGTAGCTTCAGAAAAATATATGTCCTCTCCACAAAGAACTATATTTAATGCCTCAACACTTAAGAGGTAAATCAACCATGAATGTATGAAAAAAAAACTGATCTATGTTTAAATAACTGTTTCCAAACTCTGAATAGTGAAGTCAAGCTTGCAGATTTATGTATACAGCAAAAAAAATCATTACAGTTTCCTATTACTGCATGCTATCACGTAGCAAATCAGAGCTTTCTGCATAACAAACTTTAGATGCAGTGGGGGGAAATCTCTCTTCCACAGCACAAACATCTTTGAAAATGGCAGTTGCTGATTTTTATAATGTTTATATTAATCTAAGTCTTTATCACATTAAAAAAACCAACCAAATATAGCCCAGACAGGAAATTCCTGAATTTAATTTGTGCCCTCCCCCTCTTACCTTCTCTGGTGCTGCAGGAGGCTGAAATCTCTTTGCACAAAGTAAAAATGGATCAGGATGTGGCTTGCCACGCTTCAACTCAGGGTCATCTCCCAACACAATATGATGAAAAAGACTAAATAAGTCTTTGTGTCTGCTTGTTTTTATCTGAAATGCTGGTTTACTCGAGCTGGTGGCAACAGCTATGGGTATCTTGTGTTTGTGTAAATGATGGATCAGCTTACTGACTCCTGCAAGACAAATATATACATTTTAGTTTTTATATATATGCATGTAAGTTGGTATCTATATTAATGTTTATACCCAATTACAAAGCATTTAGCAATACTTCAACAATGCAGTTTTACTGAATGTAATAAACCTATTTCAAACAGTCAGTGTAAAAGAAAATTCTTGCTATATCTGGAATGTTTCTTCAATGCTCAAAAATCATGGAACATTCTCTAAGTTATACACATACTTTTTCTGTTATCAAACAATGCTTTTCTCAAAATATGTGAAAAATGTGATTGACATCACTATGAAATGAGACCACTAGAAACTCATTAAGCAATGTCCCCATATTATGTAAGTTTATTAGCTGAAACACTAAGAGTTTGGGAGAACATTTTTCATATACAGTTATGCTACTGGAAAAAAGAAAATTAAAGACATATACTCCTCTCACTAGACTGCAGAGTTTTAATTTCTAAAGTAGGTATCCAGCTGTTTCAAACCAGCCTGTAAGAGAGCTCAGTTTCTCTGTTTTGCAATTATTAAAGCAAGTAACACTGAGCAGAGGACAGTAGCTATCAGTCACAGTTGTTAATACCAGAGCTTCATCTACTGATGCTGTGAACCCAGAGTAATGAACACCTCAAGCCTAATGGGTAGAAACTTCAATCTGATCCAGTCTTCTAGGGAAGGTTAATGCAGTGAACAGTGAAAACACAACCAGTCTGTGTAAGAGGGAAACATACTGGGTTATTCGGTGAAAGTTTTGAGTTTTCTCTGAAGGAGTTTTAGCGCTCCTTTGCTGAAGCATTCTAAATGATGGATACCTTTCCCAGATCAAATAACTATCATTATCTAATGAAGACCAAGAGTGGATGTCTGGTCTTTATCAATTCACAAGAGAAAATCCTCCATACCTGTAAAATCATTTCAGCTGTGCTTTTTGGCATTAATCCCAACTGTAATGGATATAGGATATTAGTTTCAGGTAGTTTAGGTTCAAGTAGACTCCAGTTGACTTTTTATGGCTCTTTGAAATAACTTGACTTAAATTCTGTTTTCATCTTCCAGCTATATTAATTCTTATCCTATTTTTCATGCCAGGTTATACAAAAATAATCTTATTCCCTTCCTCCTGATTCACTGTCATCATTATGTCATTATGTCATTCACTCCCTTAAACCATTCCTATTCCTCCTCTGTCACCCCAGTACCTCTGATTTGTATTTCCCTTGTGATTCAGCCATTCAATTCTATAAAAAAAAGTTATCTGCCATATATTTTTCCCAAGTACAGTGATATGCCCTCTTTGAGAAATAGTAAATACTACTGATAATAAAGTGTGTAGATTAGTGAATAGGTGCTGTAACTAATCTACATATCTAGAAATAGGACTTGCAGGTATGAGTCTCTGCAGATTTCTCATTTATTCTCCAGAATCTAATCAAACAATTAATAACTGACATTTCCAGCTCCATGTTTGTGTTTGAAGATGACCTTTAAACTTCAAATACATGCACTTGTTAGATTTTGAGATGGACAGACATAGCAAGCACTACTGTTCCTCTAAGGTCAATACATCAGCCATTTAGAAGCCTTCCTATGCTCCCTTAAGTGGTTATACCAAGCAAGTGCACTTTTTCCCAAATGATGCTACTATGTCTTCTCACTGAATTATGATGTTAAATATAAGCCAGATTTTTATTCCAGATAGTTTATATCTTCATTCTGAATCATGTGAAGTAAGTCTATATTAAATTAATGGATGCACTAAGGTTCCTTAATGTAAAGCAGCAGTATAAGTGTCTCTTCCCTAAAAAAAATTGCATTCATTCTAAGGAATTTAACAAACTGCAATGTTTAGCAAGGCTAGCACATATAAGTGTAGTAACATAAATCAGTCCAAAGATTACAAAAGCAGAAGACTCTTCCTATCTCATACACCCTTCCTATGATATGCTTAGTTTTCTCTAAAGCTGTGCTCTTTTCAAGCAGTTAATTTTCTTCAGTCCCACTGAATTACAGCTTCAGTTCGTCTCTAACTGGGTATGTTTATTCTATGTTTCCATTGGAGGTAGTCAGCCAAAGAAAAGCACTGTTGCAGAAAGGTTATTTCTTCGGGGCTCTCTCTTGCATTCCTCGAGCACATGTCATGATTTCAGTGTGTAAATGTGTATGCATGTGTGTTTGATTTCTCTTTTTGGCTTCCCTCACAACGAGAGAGCTAAAATGCAGTTGTCCCTAATATCTCCAGAAAGAAAATATTCACATTATTCAGAATTCACATTATTCACTTAAAAAATTATTATTTGCATACATGTAAATAGAGCAAGATAGGAAAAAAAAAATGCAGGGGGCAAATCAGCTGCCCAGAAAAAAAAAATTAAACTGCATTTGGAAGAATAGCCAGCATAACTTGACAAGCTCAAAACAGTAGCAGCTGAAAAATATTTTTATTCCAGGCTTGCTTTCCTCTTTGTAACAGCTATAGATCAGGAAAATCCATTTTTGTTTGCTCAATTACTACCAGTTTAGCTCTAGACACTTTGCCACCGCATCAAATTACTGACACAATTATTGTACTAATTCAGCATATAATTCTTCATTAAGAAGATAATATCTTCCTTAGTATCTTTCTAATTATTTTTTTAAAGAAAACATCAATGGAAGCGGAATTGAGGAACTGCTTGAAAGATCTGTGAGAAACTTCCCCTGGCAAATACTGTGTCATTATATCTTCTATAGCTACAAAGACTTTTCCATGAAATGACAATCAAAACCAACCAATTCAAAACTCAATGGCTATGAAGAAATACACTGCAAATTCCTGTGACCTCCCTAACTTTTAACTCACTTGTGGGTAAGGGATCAAGGCCCATCCATTCCAGAGAGACCCCTCTGCTAGACTTCTTGGGACTGCCCTCCACCTCTCCTACTGAAAGCTTATTCATATAAAACAAGAATAAAAATTAAAGAAAGATCAAAAGAAAAAAGGATCTCAGTTTCTCCAGGTGTGGCACACAGGCAATAAATATCTTACGCAGAAAAACATAAACTCTTCAAGTAGTTACAAAAAAACCAGGAATAAATATTCCACATTGCTATGATTTATTTCCAAATGTACTCTTGTTTTCAGATAGTCAAAGAAGTAAATACTGTATCTTTATGCTCTCTCTTTAAATAAGAAGGTTTAGATTGACACAGAAGCTTAGTATATACTAACTACAACAGTTATGCACTAGTGACTACTGCACAGAAAAATAGGTGAAAAGAATTGTAAAGCAGAGTTTCGTTACAGAAGCTGCGAAGGAGGATCAACTTTAAATGTCAGCATCTTTAAAACCCAATTAATCACAAATGTCAATGAAGTTATCAACTTTGAGAAAAAAAAAAAAGAAACCAAATTAAACCAACAGAAAGGACCTATTTCTTCTGAGACCACAGACAAATTTAAAAGAGATTGCCTCTTTTGTTCTTAAAATTACAGGAAAGCATACTTTTTTTTTTTTTTAATGAACTTTTATCCCTCCATTAAACTCCAGATGTGGTGTTGTTCTCTTTAGATTCAGCTGATATCATGGTGACTAATACACTGGATCAACTGAAAAACTAAAAATAAAACTTACACTGAAGAACAAAACCCTTGGGCTAACTGTCACATTTTCTTTCTAATTGACTAACACAAACATGTACATCAAGATTTCAGGAAACCAAATAATGTTACACTAAAATGATCTAATGAGAATCCCTATCTAATTATTTACATGCTATGACAACACTGTTTTCACCATTACCCCTTTTAAGCTATCACATTTTATAATCAAATGACATCATTCATCATGAAGTGAAAATTAACAAGATGAAACTCCTGAAAACTAACTCAAATTGATGTAAAGCAAAGGGAATTTTTACTTTCCTTTTAGCTTTATACAAACATGATCTCTGTGTCATGCACAATGGTTTAGAACAGTGAACAGCACATATATTTTTGCTACATTTTATTTTATATCATTTCAATTTTTTTCTATTTCAATATATTTTCAATTTTTATCTATTCCTGAACAAAACACTGTTCTTAACTTGTACCACTTCTGTATGTCCAGATTCAGATCGATTTCTTTTGAAATGCTTTCAGATAAAGAAGGAAAGATTATAAGCACTTCTATTTTTTTCAAATGTTAGTCTCCAACCAAACTTTTGTCTGTGTGCATGTTACAGTAGTTTATAAGAATGTTTTTCAAGATACACAAGAAAGTGATCTCCATGATAAACTGGGAAAACTCATGAGATAAGGAATAAAATTATACACACCACTTCAGGACTGAACCTTAATTTCAGTTTCCACTGCTCCCCAACTGAATGTCTAGTGTGTTGCATACAGTAAAACCTTACAAAGGGAAGGCCTTGTAAAATCATGGCTCAGGCCTGTTACTTTGGTTAAGTAGGAAAGGACAGTGGGAAAGAGACACAGCCAAATTAGAGGTAGAAAAAACATGTAACCATTGTGTGTTCACATCTTGGTGTGTGGTGGTTGATTGAATTATGTTTGTTATGATTTAAAACCATGTAGCTGATAATGGTTTAACTGCTTAAAAAGGTCTGGTTTTGGCAATAAAGCAGCTCTCCTCTGCACCTGCCCGGGGACTCTGCGTCACTACGGACTCTCGCTCACCCACACTTCTGCTTGCAGGAGCTTCATTTGAAGGTATAACACCATCATAGAATCACACAGCAAGCTCTGTCAGTACCTTAGCCTGAAAATCCACTGTTTGATGGTCTTATACACACAGCTGAACTCCTACAGGCTTCCAGCTTCAGGAAAACAGCTGGCTTGTGTCCTGTCAGCACAGAGTGCAGGAGCAAGGCTAGGTAAATGCTCAAGCCTATAGACAGTCCCCCTGTCTTCTCTAATGTCTCAATCCTAAAAAGATGAAGATCAGCTATGTAAGAAAAAAGCCCTTTAAAATGAACTTCACAGGACCTTCTCTCAAGAAAAAGTATACATTGCAAACAGGACCATAATAAGCTAAACACCTAGAATTTATAAGGTAGATTCTAAGAAAACTAAGCTTCAAAATTACATTACATGGCTGAGAAGGCCTCAAAATAAACAAACAGTGTCATTTTCAGTGACATATCCTTTCACAAACACCACAGTGTACTATATCCCTCTTGCCACTTCTTAGTTCTTCCCTAGAGTGGCACCTAGGTAGCAAGTACATCTTATTTCTGATTAATAGTATTTTACTCACAATGCAATCCTAGAAAGAAAACTGAGAAATCAATAGGCAACAGAGAAACAGCAGGGTGTGTGTATTGTTGCTCCTAATTTATCTGAAAGTTAAGATTCTCTGCTAGGAAGGACATATATCACACATATCCACATTTTCTCACCCTTAAACAAAATCCAAACAGTTCTCAGGGCTTTCAGATCTGACCCAATCATCATACATAATATTCCTTTATAGTTTACAACTAATTTAGTTAAGGTCTTAATCTTTGAGCAGGCTGGAAGAGAGAACCATCATATACAGTAATAACTCATATTCTTTGAAATTATCACTGTCCTTATTAAAGCAATTACAGTGTCAGACATCTAATAATCTAAGAAACAATATAACATATGATTACTTTAGTTCAAGACAGTAAATAATAATAATAGTAATAACCTCATACAAACAAAACACCATAAATACAGAATATTTCTTAACCTAACTAAATGCAAGCATCAAGTAGTCAATTAAATCAGGTTATATTGTGAAGTTTCCACAGATTCTGTATATTCTTCAAATTCAAGTGGAAGTTCAAATTAATTATTACAGAAAGCTAAAGGCTATATTTATGGAAATAATAAAAACTTCAGTTAGACTTGGAGCAATTATTCTGTGTCTTTCTCTTCATAGTCTTTTTTTTAGAAAGTAAACACACACAAATTCTGAAAACAACTCAAAATAGAAAATAGGTATTTTAAAACTGATATGAAGATGACTTATTATGTTCAAAAGCTTCTCCACATTTTAATTAGTTTAATAAAAATACTACTTCTCATTTCCCAGAATCCCAGGATAAGATGAGTTGGAAGGGTTCCACAAGGATCATCAAGTCCAACAACCTTTATTCACATAGGCCTCAAATAATTATGATTAAAGTAACAACTTTAGTGCTACCCACTGCTGCTGGGTATCCTTTGACATAGTTTTGGGGACTACAGAAATACTTGAGAAAAAGTGAGGTATTTAGGAAATTTTACAGATTATCTTATCCCTCTCCCCAGTTAGTTACTGGTTATTTGGGAAGGTATTCCGTTACAATCCTGTGCTACGTTTGTCTGTATTTTATAATCACAATCATTTGGTTGCCAGTTAATTTTAGTTGTTGAAAAGATACTCATTCTCCTTATTCAAGTAAACTATAAAGACCATTTTCCTTTGTACTATGTACTAATAAGTACTATTAGCCATGTTTATTATAAGCCAAAGGCAAGATTTTCTTCCCAAATTTTTTTATAAGAAATGTGACGGTTTGAAAAAATAGAGTATGGATATATGTCACAAAGATCTTTTTAACAGAGAAAAAAAAACTTCATTTCAGGGGCAACCAGATCTTTCCTTACGCATATTTTATTTTATCTATATATGCTTATGCTTTCTTGGGAAGGGTAGCTGGCAGTGGTGTAACTTATATATTTCTTTAATCTGACTTTTCAAGATTTCATCTCTTTCTTTAATCAAAGAAAAGTTAACATTAGCACTCAGAGCTTTGTCAGGTTGATTAGATTTCTAACCAATTCCATGATAATCCTTAAGTTCACAAAAACAAATCTAAGGCAAGAAACCGCAGCAAAACAAAACATCACTTAGAAAAAGAAGATGCTGTTTGTTAACTTAAGTAAAAAAATTATTTTAAAATATTTTTTATGTAGTCTGGTGTGCTACAACAACGGCAAGCCCATCACCAGTGCTATTAATTTTATATACTTGCTCTCAATCCTCAGATGAAGTCAGGATTGCTGCTGTGAAGGTGACAGTGTGACAGGTGGGGTTATCCACTGCTTGGTTTAATTGCCATGAATGCTTTAACTTGGTCAGCCCTGAATAGGCAGTTGAACTAGATGACATTTGTAGGTCCCTTCCAACTGAAATAGTTCTATTCTATTCTATTCTATTCTATTCTATTTCTGAATCTCATGAAACTATGGAAACACAACTCTCGGATCAACCTGCTTCTTTATCTGTTATGACATACTGTTTAAAAATGCTTTTTGCAGTGTCATCCTTTCATTAAGCTACAAAAGTGGAGGTGGAAACTACCAGCCCATCCCCCGCTTTGGAAGGCCATAACTACTAATAAGGAATTTTGTCTTCTCATCTTATTGCTCCCTAAAAAGTATCAGAGATTCTTCTGGTCAGAGAGACTTCCTATTCATCAAATCATTATTATCAATTTAATCTGGATATACTGACACATGCATGACCATAGAAGGAATATAAGTACTAAATTTTACATAATTCAAATCCTACATCAACTGTGTTTCTGATTTCCTGATAAAAGCATGTTTGGGATGCAGTCTTTTAGGACTTGAGGTAAAAGCCAAATGTTTGATATCAGCCAAACAGGAAGCATCATTCAGAGTTTGCAGCTAATTGGCTGATCTCTAGGGGTTACACAGGCTCACTGCGCCCAGCATGGAGTCAATAGAGCTTCCTACCATTAAAACAAAAACAGCAAGGAAAAGAAAAGATCATGGTAGAAAGTCTGTTTAACTGTCAAGGGCACAACATGAATCAAGGAAGTAATAGTCAAGCAAACTAGACTGCTGGTTGAATGGAACTGTTCAAGAAAAAAGAAATTTGGAGTGAGTTGCCATTGAAATTTGAACTGTTATCCCTTCTTCTCTTTTTGTGCTTTCTGACTGGCTCCATTTGGTACTAAAATTGAGGTATGAAATTATCTCCTCATGTCTGTAAGGGACAGTCAACTGTACTTGAACTGGAAAATAGTTTTCACATCACATTCTGCACTGGTTGAAGAGGAGATGCAACAACTAAATCCCAGTTATCATGAAAACAACCCAGGAACGGAAAATGTCTGAAAGGTGTACACAGTCACACAATCCTTAAAAGATCTGTGCTTTGTGATAATGATGATGAGCCAAAACCCAGAGACTACCGAGAAAGAATAACAGTAGTTTCATAATCCTGACATGATTATAGGAACTGTTGGCAGTTGTATAATTTGGAGTTCAGTTTTTCTGAATATTCTAGGTTTATGTAAAAGCACACCTATATAAGTATAGGTAAATATATATATGCATGGTTTTCTTCTGTTCTGCTTGTCATTCCCTCATCTTCTGACTATGCACTTCCCTGCAACATTGAAATGCTCAAAATGCATTTGCAGAACCAGAAAGCCTACTGCATTACTCTTGTAGATAACAATGTCTGTACTTTGACAGAAATATTTAGAAAAGCAGCACAGTGGCAGGCCTATAATTTTCTGTCATCTTGGATTAATTTCTTTCTCCACTGAATCAAAATTACCATTCCTTAAAATTTGTTAAGAAGTAAAAATAAATCTAACTGTGAAAAACTCTCAAATAGTTACCAGAAAATTCCGTATTAGAAATGGGTGGAGCCTCTTAGATGAAATTTGTATTTTGACCACAGCCTGATGTATTGAAGCTTGTCTGTCAGTTTGGCAAAATAGCCAAAATTCTGTCTTTGGCCACTTATGTCTCAGAGGTGTTGTACACTAAGCGGTATGACTGTCATACAACCTGTGCCATGGTTTAACCCCAGCTGGACACTAAGTACCACACAGCTTCTCACTTAGTGCACGTCCTACGTGTGGGTTGCGAAGAAGAATCGGGAAGAAAACCAACTTGTGGCTTGAGATAAGAACAGATTAATAATCAGAACAAAGTGATAATGATAATATTAATACTACCAGTTGTAAAACAAAAGGGAGAGGGGGAGAGACAGATAAAATCTAAGAAGAGTGATGTACAATACAATTGCTCACAACCTGATGGCTGATCCTCAAGCCACACCTGGTCCCTCTCCTCGGTAACAAACCCAGTTTCTACACTAGGTATGATGTGCTATGGTATGGAATATCCCTTTGGCCAGTTCAGATAAGCTGTCCTGGCCACGCTCCCCCCCTGGCTTTTTGTGCACCTATTCACTGGCAGAGCATGAGAAAATGAAAAATCCTTGATTTGGGGTAAGCACTACTTAAACATTAGTGTGTTATCAACTTTATTCTTGTACTAAATCCAAACACACAGCACTGCACCTGCTACTAAGACGAAAATAAACTCTATCTGAGCTGGAACCAGAACAGGTTTCTAATTTGTCAGACAAAGAACTGCTTCGCCCATAAAATATCCATTCAACTTCCACACTATCCTTAACCATCACATACCTGTCATTTACTTGATTTAGGAATTTATAGAGCTATAATCTTTGGCAAGATCATGTGCATAGCTCATCAAAAAACAAGTGCCACTTTGTTTGAGAGACTTTTTCAAACATCATTGGTCACTGTTTAGCAGTGCTTTCCACCAAATCAAATTTCAGCACAATTTTCTGGACAACCTTCAGAAACTGATCGAAAAATAGAACCTTACTTGTCTATTAACTGTCAAATGATGACCAGAGACACAGCACTTTAGAGTCCTCTTACACCATTAATATGACAATTAACTTTCACTTTCTTGTGTTTACCTGTAACCATCTGAAAGATTAGTTTACTCAGAGAACCATGTATACTCAAAACATTACCGCAATCTGACATCTTGCACAACACATGCAAGAAGCACATTCTTAATTCAAGAATATTAAGTGACTGTAGAATAAATCCACAATCCATTAATAAACATCCTCAGAAAATACAAAAACGACAGAATCAGATTAAAAAATCTGGTTAGCTGGAGAACAGCTCTTAAAGAAACTGAATAGTAAGTAGCTGGAGACATTTTCCTCTAGCCTACCAGTTGCCATCAACCTGGTTTCTCAAAATTCATGGCAATTTAGCTTGTATCCTAGTTCACATCAATTCTACTTTAGAATATAGACTGAAAGAAGTTATCATGTGTATTTAGTTGAACTGAAAAGACAATCAGTTGAACAATTTTTGTGATGATGAAAATGTTTACTTGCTTTTCCTAGTACGAATTTTACTTGCTTCATCCATAATAGTCCAGCTTCAGTGAGACCAAAATTCAGTTTTTTAAGGCAGTTACAATAGAAAAATTCATGTTTCCTTTGGCTAATCTATTCCATCCCCTTTCTAATTCTGTTCAAGCCAGCTCAGCCACATTATCACAGTTCTCAGCCGACATGGAATATCCACCTAATAGCATCAGTCATGTTGTTTCTTTAAAGCAACTCTTCTCTGTGCCACCTAACATTTTACCCAGTCTGTTCTTACGGCATTTTCTAAACCCAGACAAGGCTTTTTGTTTGGCTTGCAAAAGATATATTTGAAAAGTCAGTTCCAGAAGCTTGAGATGAAAAATGAAAACCACATCAATCCAACTTTCTTGTTTTTCTGGAAAGTTTAACTAGGCTTACAGTTTCAGGTGGATCTGTAAGTGAGAGATGCAATTTGAAAAATCTTGCATATAAAAGACATTAGAGAGATAACTAAGAGAGAGAATTAAGTTGGACACACAACATACTAAAGTTTTTTAAGCTGCTGAAAAAAAAATCACACTTTTTATTTTTGCTAGTTGTTATTTATTCCTATCACATATTTTTAACTTTCATCTTCTTAATGCATTATGAAACTAGGCATAAAAAAGCATCTAAAAATTAAAATATTAATGTACTGTAGAAATTGTCAGAACAAACGAGCACACATTCAAAGAGAAAAGAATGGTAACTGTTAAATATGTACGGTGACATGCAGTTATTTCACTTCTAATACTTTTTTTATAGTCCTCTTCTTTTGTTTTTTTTTTTTTTCCCATCATAAATTATTGATATTTGCTCCAGAAAGTTTAACACTGTACATAAAGTTAGCAGCAATCTTAGCTTTAGGTACTGATAGTATTGCATAGCTGAAGATTTTTCTCTAAGCATTTCAAATCTAAATGTAATTGGATACAAAAGAATAGTACATTCACACTACAGGTAATATTCATCCTTTTGCTTATCTTGAGTTACCACACTGAAGCTACTCACTTGAGCATCCTGCACAATCTCTGGTAACCTACCTGTCTTAGGATAACCTGAAAAACCCTCCTTCTCCACTGGCACACTCAGACACTGTACTTGAATTACAGTTTTCAGGTTAGGCGAGATTAATCCCAACAGAAAGAACTCATGAGCCCACATACTTTTGGATGTGTAGGCAAACGCAACTGTGCTTAACAAAGTCCGACTATGCTCATAGCTATGTAAAACACAGCTGCCAACAACAACTATAAAGAATGTCTAATTTACCAAACAGAATTCATACATATATATGTAGTCTTTTTTGTTCTTATAAAACATGAAAAAAAGCTTTTCTCCAAGTAAACAGGGAAAAACAATTCTGTTAACTTTAATAGGTAAAACATCCTTTTAAACAGGTAAATAAACAGGTAGGTTTAGGCAAATTTTCTAAAACAAGAGCAATGAAACATAATCTGTAAGAGCAACTGCTTTGTGGAAGGCAGATTACAAACTTCTACCTTGATTAGCATTTAAATAATTCCATAAAGAGTTTATAAATGCTGCAAAGGAACATACCTGGCATCAAACCAGCAGTATGGAATATCTTCTCCAGCTTGCTTTGACTTTCCAAAAACAGCTCTTCTGAGGTCATTGGAAGATCTAGAGCATCTCTAATAACTGCTGCTCCTTCTGGAGCTTGTCTACCTAGAACCTTGGATTTCACATCCCAGGTATAGGTCTTTCCATAACGCCCAAGGATCTCTTCAAACACCTGTGAATAGAGACCTTCAGTATCTGG
>VXBQ01000649.1:1059053-1084481 GCA_013400175.1 Phainopepla nitens | reverse complement strand
AAAAAAGAAAAAAAAATTAACCTATGCACGCAAATAAGTAGGCATTTGGTCTTGCTAAGAGACCACATAAATGGTTAGAGCATAAACTGCCAGGAGCCAGAGGGCACAGAGTAAAGTGGATAAAATGTCTCCCTTTATTTGCAAGGGAGAACTAAGGCTTCTACCACCGCCTCAGAGGTACCCACGTTTTTCAAGCTGTAATTTGTGCATTAAGAAAAGGTAACTTAGGGTCTCAACAAATAACTGTCTGGACCTGCTCTTTCATCACCTTTCTTTACTATCCAAGTTAGCAAGCAGTGCCTCAATTAAAATACTCTATGTATGCTTTTCATAGAAAGAAAAGAAAGGAAGGAAGGAAATCTGGTACTTGGAGGGATGCCATTACATATTCCATGTAAATTGAAAAAAGAAAAAAGGTTTAATTATTTAAGAGTCTTTGAGAGGAAGCTTCTAAGTGCCTACAAAGACATTATGGTCATTATTGCAGCACTGTTGGCACCACTGCATTTACAAGAGATTACTCAAGCAAAACACACTCACTTGTATTTCCAGGGGATTTCAGACAAGAGTAAACTTCAGACTGATTTTTGGCAGTGATACTATCAGCTTATATGTCAAAGGTGGTTTTAGGTTTAAAGCTATTTTTAAAATCCAATCAAACAATTCGTCCTTTCCTACCCTCCTTCTTCTACAAATTTTTGAAAAAGAAGGTCATTAACATTTAATTTAACACTAATATGGGGACAAAATGTACTTCCAGCTCTTGTCTTCATTTTAGCAAAGATCTCAAACACTGTCTTTTCTACCAGTCTGTTTATCTTTTTACATAGTCTCCTCTGAAAAGTCAGCTACTGTTGTTAACCAAGCTTTAATTTCCTTCTCATGCATGTCTCTGCCTTCTGTATCTCTAAAGATATGTTTATTGTCATCACTTTAGAAATGAAAGGCAAAAGCAACGAAAAAAATAAGTTGCTCTTAGGAGATTTATTTAGAGAAACCAGGGACTTCACTTATTAACACGTCCTTTGCCACGTAAAAATATTTTTAATGGAGACAATAAAATAGTGAAATTATTCCTGTGGATATTGCGTCACTTTCTGAGTACATAAGAACCATGCAGGAGTGATTAAACTTTAAGCTTTAACAAAGATCCTATGAAGAAAACAGTCTGAGGAAAGAAGCACAGACCCCATGACTACAACACAAGCCAAGACCTTCCCTGCAGTCTGACAAATGCTCCCTGCTTCACCACAGTAATCTGCTGTCCTGAGATCAGCAGACGATTCTGATCTGAAAGCAGATGAGAAACACAGGGGCCATTTCACCATTGTGTGAACGTACAGCAGTGCAGAATACATTCTCTGCTACCTGCCAGAGTGCTCTGGTCCACGTCTCCTTTCCGTAACTAGCGGGGATGTTGGACCAAAAGATCAGACGAAGACCCAACACACTTGTCTGGAATGTTTACCAGAGCAGCAGAGGGTTCACAGAAACCTCTTACCTTAAAAATAGAGGCAAAATTCTCCCACCTGTACTACTCTTTGTAAATGCTCCTTAAAACAACTACACTTTAGGGAAAGAAAATTACAAGTGATCTTGGAGACCCCTCAGATATAGACGAAAGGTATCACAACAGAAAAACAGAAAAATAGGCAAATGGGCTCTGAAAAGTGTTAAGCTGGGTAACACAAGAAAGAAGAAAAATAACAAAAATTCCTCCATTTTGCTTGAAAATGCCAGCTGGTACTCCCTGCAAGCTAGGAAGGCAAATTAAGAATACAATTTTTTAAATTCACAATTCTCACTTTCCTTTTTTTATAAACTAGTTTTTCTTCTATATCTCAGACTCACCAAGTGATGGACATGAAATTCTTATCCTAAGCTTAAATTTGAAACTGAAAATCAATCCTCATCCTATTAAATAGTACATATCAAACTAAGCAGAATTAAAACAAAGCAATGAATCAAAAAATTCTAGAACATGAAAATTTTCCTATGGGTCTCTACAATAATTACACATTAATCTATTTGAAGTGAAAGGTTCAGCTTTACAGCTAAATATACTACTTCTAATAGTCTCCTGCATTTTAAATATTACATAGCTGACTTGTAAATTACGTATTTCCCTTAAAAAAAGCTTAACAATGTCCAGATTGCAGACCTAAAAGCAGTCTTTTATGCAATGTTGCAGTTTGTCAATGGAAGAGCACTCATGAAAAAGTTTGAGTCAAACCTATTAAAACAGGCAATGGCTTACTAATTCATACTATGTTAAAATGCAGTTTTCTAGGTGCTGAGAAACAAAACAAACCACAAACCAAAACAAGAATACCCCCAAACTAGTCAACACATTTGAATCCTACATTTAATTTAAATATATCTAAGTCCCATAAAGCAATGCACGTGCTCCAACAAGCAGGATGCCAGAGAGCCTTCTTTCCTTTCCTCCCCTGATTAATTATAGTTAAAAGACTTGGCTTACAAAACCTTCAACTGTTCTTTCAAAGAGATCATTTTCACTCCGCCTTAAGTCATACCATTTGGACTCTGGACATCAACACAGTTGCAATGAAAATTAACACAGTTTCGAGATTCATAACCTTTTATAAGATTCTACATATTTGTATTGCTTGAAAATCAACATGATTTTAATTTGCATGAGTAGATGACAAAAGCATGGATGTGGACGTTTTGCTTGCTCAAATAGATATGTTTCACTACAGCACATGAATAAAATCTGAAATCTGAGGAAAAATTATGCACACATACACTGTAAAATCCAACTGGAATCTGTGAAGATCCCTGCTGATAAAGCATTTCCTACATACATCTATAACTGATAAGGACATGCTCCTTTTGACTGAAGACAAAGGAAGATCTATATGTTCCCCTAATAATTAAAGAGCAGTAAATAAATACTAAATAATAATACAACTTCAAGATTTCTTATTCCTACTGGAAAGGAGCAATCTCAAAATAAAAAAAAAAAGGCAGGCTAGCTTTTTCACCATTGTAAGAAGAAAGAAACCACACACAGTTCAAAGGATTCATCAGAGTTTAAATATATCAGTGAAGCATTATTTCAAACTGCTATAAATCTACTACACAAAACAAATTATATCTAGCTCCTCCACATGAATAAAATTAATTGATGAAATCAAACAAGCAAGAATTAGAAGTTCAACTCAAGTGGCTAATTATAAGCATCTACTGGTATTTACTCTGGTATGTCCAAGACATCCACACATATCTAATGTTAAAAAGGTAATTTGAGCAAGACTTACACTTCACAGCATGGGCAGCCAGATGCCCTATAGCATCCCAAGTGTTTCACACTCACACACATATTTCATCAAGTGAATCCAGCCCCAGCTGCTAGCCTGCATCAGGATACAAACTGAGAACACAACAGGACTTATGTGGCAGTGGCCTGTTCTGATAATGGGAAGGAAAAACAAGAATTCTTAGCACCTGCAATTTCGACTAAATGTATGTTTTCAAAATACTCTTTTTATTTCTAGATCTCATCTCTTGAAATATCTTTTACGTGGACATTATCAGCACAACACACTACCCATCTGCTCGCTACACTTCACCGGGAATGAGTAATACTCGCTCCCTAGTCACATATCATCTTCTAGTCATATTTACAGTGACCTTCTTCAGTATAAAAGCACAGTCAGCTCCACTGGTATTGTTTAGAGTGTGTAAAAGCCAGCCACAATAAATATAAATAAAGTGACCAAAATGACAGAGGCACTGGATTACTCAATTTGTGATCTGGCACAAAAATATGCTGACACGTATTCAGAAAGACCTGCAGGTCACTTGGCAACACACCACAGTGAATATATGGAGTGCATGATTTGCTTGAATCACTGCAGAGTCACAATCAGATGTGCAGATCTACCAGGGCTGGGGATACAGCAAACATCAAAACAGTATGTAAGCCTTATCTTTATCACTTACACATAAAGACAGTTTAAGACAGAAAATTATGACTCACTGAATACAGAACTTAACTTTTTTAGAAGGTTATACACCTTCTAATTGAATTTTATGTTATTGTTATTATAAAATAATCTCTAGTTTGTCAAGGAGATGAGATTAGTAGGCATGAATTCTCATTTTAGACATAGCTCATCTTAATCACTAGTTTTGAGTTCTTTGTTTGAATAACCCATCTCAATTTTGCATTAAGCTTCCCAGATGAAATACACCTATGATTTATCCTTCTGCTAGGAGCCTAAACAATCTTAAACAGAGTTTTAATTGTGTGCATTCAATATATTTCAGTAATTCAAAATCAGACCCTGGACAACTAAACAGAAGGATTTTTTTTTTTAAGGGATAGAAAATTTATCAAAGAGAAGAATTTTAAGTTAAGCAACTGGCTTCTTGTGTCCATACCTGCGAGGCAGATTTCTATTCACATGTTTAAAGAGCATTGTTTTCACATTCAATTTAGTCAAATTTAGACACAGTCAGTCTTTTATTTTACCAACATTTTGGCTCAGGACTGAGAGAGACTCATTAAATTTTGCCACCATCAATACTGAATGAACACATAGGTGACTATGATTTTGCTTTCCTATCAGTCTTTCACACAATTCCCATAATCTCTTTGGAGCATGCAACAGTGTAAAAACATACAAATTACTGAAATGCTCAGTTGGGGTAAAAGGGATAAATACAATTATAAACCAGAATATAATTATAGAAGTGTGAATTTTTCCTTTTTTGCAACTCATTTGGTGGCATTTAGTACAGTATAAACTGTACTAAGTTAACTTGCAAACAAATCTATACAAGAGCTGAAATGGGGACAACTGGGACTAGATCAATTAAGATTAGGTATTTCCTCTACATACAGAGTTACAGTAACGACATAAACATTTTCTCTCACTTCTGGATTAAGATATAACGTAGGCCTCTGTGTGTTTATTCTCCCATTGTATAAACTGAACAGTGTTAAAGAACAAGGGATTTAAACACAGCAGTGGCAAAGCCAAAATAGTGACAGATTTCCCATCAGAAACACTAGCTTTGTCTAGTCCAGAGCATCTCACGCTCAGTCATTGATCCTTATGCCCACCTACTTCAATACCAGCAAAATCATGTACTCATAGTTCTTCTTCCTCTCCCTCTCCCAAGCACACAAAAGACACAGCTGAGCAGCTCACTCACCAGTTGTGTCAAGTCTGTGAGACTCAGAAGTTTTACTTCTGAGGAGTAAAAGTGCTGCAGCACTGCATTAAAGCCAGGGAATGGATGTCTTTCAGCTAAGTCTCTTTACTCTGAAGAGATCTCTCATCAATCTTGCCATTCCACAACCTCTCTCCCCACAGACACTACCTGCTCTTGGCCCATTCAGTTACACAAATGAACCAATTCTTGAAATACGTGGATTTCAACAACTGAGGATGTATCAAATAGTATTCAACACATTTCCAAATGGTATGTGGACTACCACAAATTTTAGGAAGCACCACTGGAAAGATAAAAGCCACATGCATATCCATAAATTTGCAAGATTCTACTGAAGCTTTTGGTAAGCAGGAAAAGAGAAAAGAATGGGAAACCAATGGCCTCTGAACAACAAACTTAGAGTGGAACAAGGAACATTCTCTCAACACAAAAAAGAAGTCGAGGTATTATTATTAATAATATTATCCACAATTTATAAATTACAGCTCTGTCTCAAAAAAGACCAAAAAAAAATCCACAAAATACAAACCCAAAAAGGGTTGCTGAGGGAGAAACAGTCTATGTCACTGAATAAAGGTTTGTGCATAACTTATTCCCAACTCTTTTTTCCCCCTTATTTCTTTAAGAGAATCTGAGACTTTCCTCTTACAGCATCAGCAGTCAAATAAAACAGATAAAACCAGTATGAGCAATGCAAAATAGTAGTAAGTATACAAGTGTTAATGAAAGAGGTCTGAAATTGCAAAAATTAAACTACCCATAATAATTGAAAAATTAAAGCTGAAGCCTCCTGAGTTAGCCAAGCAAACAGAAATAAAGGAAATTTTCTTTTTTTTTTTAACAATCTGTAGTAGATAACTATCTTGCTACTTTTTGTCAAAAGGTCAAAAGGTCAGTCTTGCACGTCCCCCTCAGCATCCTTCCATTCACACTTTCATTACTATGAAAGCTAGTTTAAAAATACATGACTATGGTTACCCATGATGGCTAAAAGGAAAAAAAGAAACACAGCAGTTTAACAGCTGAACTCAAAATCACTTACAGCAGCCCAGTAGAAGCAGGGATGAAGAAGCTAAGCAACAGAAATTACCTTTTGCATAATAGCCTAACTGTTAGAGTGCTAGCTCAGAAAATGAAACTCAGTCTTTCGATCCATCCTAAGGGCCTAAGACTATTTTTCTAACATACTCTGGCATTTTTTATGCTATTTTGTTATGCACATATATATACATCTGTACACAGATAAACCATTTATATGCTTGTATATATATAAAAAGCATACAGACATCTATTTTTATATATTTACTTATATATGGTGTATGTATAGAACTGTGTTTTACAGGGAAAAGTGTCTTTTAAAGAATAAAACTCGGGATGAGTACTAGCCAATGAACAGAAATCAACCTGGAGCCTCTTGACTTAAGGGCATATTAAAGGAATGTGGTACAAAATCCTTAGCCCTGAAAGTACACAAGGAAAAGGAATGTTCAGTTCTTTACTGTAGTATTCCCTCATTCCTTCTATGAACTTTTTTAGGAAGAAAAAAAGAAATCTAAATTTATCATCTTAGACACACCCATTTCACAGCCACAGGAGGAAATAAGCACTGGTTTCACACATGCTCAAGTGAAATATTTGAGCCACGCCTAAATGCCAAGGCTGATGTATCCAACCAGGCAAACTGAACCTAAAGGCAGTCTGGACCACCAAACCAAGGGAAATGCTGCTGTTGTATTCATGTCTTGTACCTTGCCACTCTCATAACCAGTACTACTTAAATTCATCTTGTTGTTCCCTGGAAGTTAAAGGAAGGTGAAGTATCTATTAAAATAAACATCAAGCACCAAATAATACCTACTTCAAAATCATAAACTACTTATAAAGAGCAAGTTATTTAGTAAACCATTATACATGATTTATAAACCATAACTTCCAAAGATAAAGAAAAAAATTATCATAATTGCTGAAAATTAAAATTACTGCTTCCAATTTATTTGAGTAATGATTTGTAAATCATTACATTTTTGATTAGCACTTAGAAAAACTCATTGAAAAGATCCATTATTCATTTTAGTAAGGAGCAGGTATAAGACTATTCTGGAGCTTTCTGCAAACCTTGTACTTTGTTCCCTTGTACTTGAATATTAATACAAGTACACTCCAAGGTAGAAGAACATGTTACATTGTGATTTCTTTACTAGGTCCAGAGAAACATGCTGCTACTGCCTAATTCAGCGTTGTCGGGCTGCCTGCCCTTCTCTCAGAGATCCTACCATGAATTCAAGTTATCGCTAACAGGTTAGCAATATTGCTAAGGTTTGAAAAGGAAGTCAATTTGATTCTCAAACAATAGCAGCTGCATGAAACTGTTCTCAAATCAGTATCACGTATTTGCCCCTGTGGGCTTATATTACTGGGAGAATTCTTCAATGGCAGCTACAGAGGAAGCCAATTTCTCATTTTATATGCAAAGAAACATGGTACTTCTATGGGGAGAAGAAGAAGCTTCTGAACAAATTCAAAAGGCTTTTAGTTTACATTAATAAGGCAGACATATCTTAATGCTATCTTGTATTCATATAGACACCTTATCCCTCTGTTTTAATGCCACAGTGAAGTGAAAGAAACAGTTCACAAATAAATCATGCAAACTCTTCCAATGTAGAGCTGTAAACAAATACTCTGGCACCAATGCAAAACTGTGCACGAAAACATAAAGAGAAATCTGTATTTCAATTCCAGAGTATGCAGGAATCGAACTTTGAAATATAAAGGCAGTATACATAACTTAAAACATTGTAAAACTGTACTTATTAAGCATCATCTATGTGACAGCATCTCATTAATTTAAAAATAGAAAAGCTGTTGATTCATAGAAACTGCCTGATATGCTTTCTTAGGCTCTTAACCATTAAAGACAGAACTGTGCAAACAGCAGTTGATATGGTGCCCACAAACCCCTGTTTGTTGGGCAGAATTCTACAATTTACAGGGACATAGCTTCTTAAAATGTGTATGGGGAGACTGAAGCCAGGCAACAGTTTCACTGCCATTAGTATATGAGCTACTATACCATGGAAATTTATACAAGCAATGTTCTCAACCAGAGGAGCAATTACCAGCTCTGAACACCCTACAAGCTTATAGCACATTCACAAGGAATAGCCTTTCAAGGGAATACCTTCTCTTCTTAAGATATTGCTGATAACACAGAGCAGCAGTTCACTGGTCCAAGGAATGCAAAACAAGGTTTAAAAAGTTGTTTTGAGACATTCCAAGGCACGTGTATAAAATCACTCTCACACAAGGTAGATGAAGGGTCACTGTGTAATCAAAGTCAGCAGAAGAACAGCTAAATGTATCTTCTTAATTAAGAGTCTAGTGGGTTGGCCTTGGTTGGGCCAGGTACCCAGTCAGGCTCCAAGCTACTCTGTCATTCTCTTCCTCAGCTGGACAAGGGAATGAAAATATAACAAAAGTTTCATGGGTTGAGATGAGGGCAGGGAGATCACCCACCAGTTACCATCACAGACAAAACAGACACAATTTCGGGAAATTATATCTGAGCAAGGGAGTAAGAAATAAGACCAAATTTCAAAAAAACCTTCCTCTACACCCATCCCTTCTTCCTGGGCTTAGCTTTATTCCTAACTTCTCTCCCTCCTCTCCTGCAGCAGCACAAGTGAACAGAAAAGAAGGGTTGTGGCCAGTTAGCCACACATCTCGGGGCTCCTTCCCCTGCAGGAGTAGGACTCATCCAGCGCCTAGAGCACATCCTCCTCCTCCTCCCTCTTCACCAAGCTCGATGTCTGCAGGCCTGTTTCTCTCACATATTCTAGCTCCTCTCTCCTGCTGCTGTTGTTCAGCAGGTGTCCTTCGCCTTCTTAAATCTGTTATCCCAGAGGTGCTTCCACTGTCACTGATGAGCTCAGCCTTGGCCAGTGGCAGGTCTGTCTTGGATCTGGCTGGCATTGGCTCTGTCGGACATCAGGGAAGCTTCTGGCATCTCCTCACAGAAGCCACCCTTGTAGCCCACCCTTCCACCCAACTCCTCCACTACCATAGCCTTGCCATGCAAAGCCAAATACAAACACATACTTTCTCTGGGAAGAGCTATCTATAAGAAACATAACCTTTCTTAAACAGATATCCCAGAGCTGTTCTGTCTAACCCACAACCTAAAAGACCAACAATGGAAAATAAAATAGCTATGAAAGGGAAAAAAAAGGGCGAGAAACTTTATTCCTTCCCCAAAAAGAAACAACAAAATGGGACCATAGAGAAAATTCTCTTCAGTACACAACAGGTCTCTCCTAATACAAATTTTCTTACTCACGGAAACCTTTCTCCTGTCTAAGAATATATACATATATTCTCAGAGAGATTATATATATATATATATATATGTATGCACACATACATAAAGACTTGATCAAGCTGCAAATTCAAGATGTTTGACTTTCAGTGTTACATGTTTCTAAATCACTTTCTGTAATATTGTCAAAACATCTGTTTCTTCAACAGTGGAAACATTTTAAAAGACAGAATTACTTCAACAGAAAACAAAACCATTAGTTTTATACTGTGGTCTTGGACAATGTTCTGAAATAAATGGTGGCAGACTTACTACCACAAAGAAGGCGTAGAGAACTAGAGATTAATAAAGACAATCTCTTCTGTCCACTCAAGAGTGCCTAAAATTTTTGAGCTAAATCTATTGATTGATTTCTCTGTGGTGATAACACTAAGAGCAGAAAACCAAACATCACTAAATAGCTTGATTTTCCAAGAGCAAGGACATTTCATCATGGCTGATTATCTACATACAAGAGCAAAGTGACAGAAATACTGCAGAAGACCTGGTCACAATAATTCTTTAATAGTTGTATACCAAGAACACCTTATACTAACTGCAATCTAAAATACACAAAAAAGAATAAGACCTTTGAGGTTCATGAGGAAAGCATGATAAAGCAAATTAAAAATTGTGTTTTACGACCTGAAATGACTGTTTGTTTGAAAACTGTAGAAGAAAAATCAAACCCTTTATATTGATACCAATAAAGGAACTTCCAACAAAACATAGCAGGGGACTTCCACATAGGTGAGCCATACGCTTCTCTGATGCATGCCCACAGCCCTACCTCTCATGTGGGACCAAGGATCAGAACAGAGGGCTATTCTCACAGCATTGAAAAGCCTCACATGACAGCAAGAGTTCTCCTGCCTCCAGACTCAGCAGTAAGCCAGAGGCAAGTCCTAACTGAGTCTGAGATCAAATACAGCCTGCAGTCCAAAGAAGGACCACCCATAGTTAGAGCTGTCACAAATAATGGTCTTTTTGTTTCCCAACACCATTGGTAAAAGCACGGAAATACTGGAAGACTGAAATTTGCTTTAGAATATAATCAGCCTGCATATGATTGTCAGGGTGAAATAAAACTTACACTTGGCCATAGAAACTTTTAACTAAGCCCTTCTGAATGCAGTGAGAGATAGGTACATAAACCATAGAATGGTTTGGGTTGAAAGAAATCTCTTAAATACAACCTATTCCAATACCCCTGGGAGGAGCAGGGACACCTTTCACTAGATCAGGTTGCTCATAGCCCCATCCAACACACACTGCTTTTGTGTTTCCAAGCTAAATTCCCATTTGTAATCCAGAACCTGAACCACAGGCTGACAGGTGCTGTGCACTGGAACACCTCATATGGCAAAATGAATGTCTATTCACAGGAAATTAGGCCAGTCTACTACTCAAGTCCAGTCACACTGAATCAATACTAGGCCTTTGTAACAATATTCCCCAATAAACTGCCACTTACAGAGTTTAGTACACAATAACAGATTTTTAACAGCATTCATTTTCTTCATGAGTATTTACACAATAATTCTCAGTCCTGCTGCTGAAGACCTGCATAGTTTTCCTCCCAGTACATATCTGAAATTTTGTTGAAAAGCTTTAGCCTCTCTTCATACATGTTTTAGTCTACCTAGTAATACTAGTATAGAACTTATACTAGTTAGTTATAAGTATTAACTTTAACTATAGTTCTATAGTGAGCACTACAACTAGTTTAGTTATTATATAACTAAAAGTAGACTGAGTTAACTTTCATTATCTGGAAAATATTACTAGAATATTTTAAGTTAGCCTTCTGTCATCAAAATTATTGCCCAAAATTTCTACCTCCCATCATTTAAAATCTTTACTTAATATGGCAGATGCAGATTGATTAGGAAGCCTGAAAAACAATAGCAAATATGAGGCATCAACGACAGTTGCTGCAGGACATGAAAGAAATACTTCAAAATTAAACAACTGATGTGAAATACCTGTGAAGGGATTTCAAATCACCCCAGTTTGAAACCAGCCCAGGCACACTCATCTGCAAAAAATTTCATCAATTTCTATGCTGCTGTAAGGATTTAAAAATTATGGCTGCCTGCCTCAAACACTGTTACCACTGAAGGACTTTGCCCATTGTGGCAAACTGTGTAAAGAAGCAATTGCTCACCTGAAACTACTGAAGGTGTCTCCCCCAAACATACCTGCACTGATTCCTGGAACTTGGGACTGTAAATTAAGCCACCTGGCAGGAACTTGAGAAAAAACAAAGGTGGTATTATTGTCTGAGTGTTACCTCAGACTAGAGGGAGGTAAAAAAAGCTGTGGGGGAAGAATATATCACTGATAATGGACAAGGAAAACAAACTGAGCAACACTGCTAAAATCAGCTCAGACTAAATCTGGCAGGGGGAGATCAGAACCCACTGACTCAAAACCCAGAAAGACTGAGCATGGGATTAATTAGCATTAGAAGTGAGGGAATCATTTAACCAAGAGAATAAGAGAACTACACAGCCAATGAACATCAATTCCTTTGTTTGCTAAAATGTATAAATAGTGAAAATTTTTCAACAACTTTGGGACCCTCACCACCAAGAATCCCAGGGTGAGGAAGGACCAATGGGATGCTGCTGGATCCACTATATTCTGCTTAATCTGTCAGTCAGTCTGTCTGTTTCTCTTGCCTCCCTTTTTCATCTTTCTACCTCACATTTTACTGTTAAATAAAATCCATACTACTGATTTTGATGTCATTCTGCTTGCACCTTAATTCGGATAGAGGCATCTCTCAATAATCAGATCTTAACAGCTGCAATGATTTTATTGTAGTAGAAGTGACACAGACAACACTTAAAAGTTTGGCACACTAAAGGTTGAAGTACCGGATACAACACCCACTTTCAAGTAAAATATTTTAGCTTTTTTAAAGCTTTTCCAAGAGTGCCACTTTCTTGGCAAAGAGGAGATGATCAAGAAATCTTAAGTCATGCTTGAGTCAAACTCACCTTGTATTATTTTAGCACATTATGACAACTTTAAAGTAGCAAAAGGTTTTCAAACACCAAAATCCACTTAACCTATATACTACTATCTCTTGTTTAAAACAGCGGAAACATAATCAAATAGTATCAGAGATGTTTTATAAGAAGACATAAAACTTCTTCATACTACAATCCCGAAAGAATACTGTAATACAAAAAGGTTCAGAGAGAATCTCACTAACATGTCAGTGAACCCAATTCACATGAGGACTACAGGAGAACTATAAAGCTGGAAGGAGACTCTGACAGTAGCTATTAGGGTTATATTTTTAGCTATCTCAAAGGGGAGAGGCTGAATCTTCTTTTGCTAGAGTGGTTCTGGGCATAATGGAAATATTATGTTATGAGTCTGTTTTGAGTGTGACAGCTTAGAGTTACAAGAAACACTGCTGTGTATCCTACCAAATAAAATAAAAAATATGTGTTCAGAGTCTCAAAGAGTGCAAGAAATTTCAGCCAATCATTTCATTCGTTCATATGAGTAGTGTGATAAAAACAAAAAGGGATACCAAGAACTGAACTAGAAGTCATTCTCTTTCCCTCAATCTTTCTTCCCCTCTGCCTCAGTTCTGCAAGCTGAGGTCAAAGTTTACATCTTGAAACACAAAAAGTTTCACTCTCTGGTGGCTGAAATTTAATAAGCCTGACACAGGAGTTACTACACTGGGGTGTGCTTAGTTTTGCTTTGGCAGTGCTTGCAAAAGACAGGCTGGGAAATTATATGCTCAATAAGTAAGCAGATAGAAGAGATGTTTTTACTTTATTTACAAAAATAGCCTAAACTTCCTACACTCTATCTAGAAACCAAAGAAGGAAAAAAAAAAAATTCCAGTAGTTTTTCTCTCAGAATCAGCAAAAGGAAAAAGAGTCTGATTTACTTGCTGAATACATTCAATTGAGCCACTGAACTTAATGACTTTTAGATAAAAAGTCCTATACTTTTTGACCCTTTATGTTTTTTTGAACTGTTAGAACACATCCTAGGCATGCAGCTAGAGCTGCATAACCAGTTAAACAGAGTAACTTATATGTTTCCTAAATGTAAGGGGAAAATAACTGTGAGGTGTACAAGTTCAATAATAATAAAATAGTTGGTCAACCAAAGACCTTTCTTTTCTGCAAGAGGTGCACACACTCTAGGCCACAACTTTCTAACAACCTCTGGATAGCAGTTTTCAAAGAGATTAAAAACTGGTAATCCTTCAACAAGCAGAAATACCTTTTTTTGTTCTATTTTCTAAAGAGCAAATCTAACTATTAATAAAAGAATCCAATTGTATAGAACACTGAAATCAGAGAAAAGAGAACTACACACTACTGACTATGGCTACAGTCTACACTCTCTAATATAAAGAGCTGCTCTAGTCACTGACTTTGTCATAAGTAGACTGGAGATTTTCTCCTTGACAAGATCATGGTGGTATTGCTACAGGGCTTTAAGCTTCTCATCATTTCTCTTATGAACTTGTATTCTATAAAACTTCAAAATATTGCCACTAACAAATAAAATTGAAATTACCCCAAAAGTTAAAGCTGTTTTCTTCAGGAGAGGGATTTCTTCTTGACAGTACTCTCTACCCTAATTATTAATTATAGAAAAACTAGCATGTCTCTTGAGAATTTAACTCCCTACACTGGACTCACAGAGGAGCTTAAGTAGCTCTTGAATTGGAAATAGGAACATCTACACTGTCAGTACTAAAGACTAATGATGATTGCATCATCATGATTATTCTGTGAAACAAGAATTTCCTTGGTAGTATGCAACTGTTTCCAAGGCTCCACAATAGACAATTAAAGTGGGTAATACATTTTCCAAAATTCAACTGCTATTAAGAACAATTGTACAATAGCTGTAATCATAGAAAATTGTAAATTATTTTGTTGAATACATGATTTACTCTTCTGGGCCTACATTATCAATACCACCTTTTTATAGGTTGAAGGAAGGGAGTAGTAGGGTTATTTAAACAGAACTATAGGATATTGTAACCAATTCCTTCACTTCTACCCATGCAAAGTGCAGTCTGTAAGGCACTCCATATTACACCTTTGATATCCTACACCATCTAGGTACTGGACACCTTGTAACCAGTCATAAATACAAGCTTTCTGAATTATGTATTTCTATGATGCTCACCTCTAAGAAAAAGAATGGTATAAAGAATGTAGGGTTTGGGAAAAGTTATTGATACACATTATTAAATCAGCTGCCAAGTCAAGACGACTGAGATAAAATGAGAATTTCAAGACAGTACTGAGAATAATTTCTAGGAAAATCAGATCAAATCTCAGTTGAACCTAAACTTACAGAGGTTCAGAGGTTTGGGATTTTTTTGTTTTTCTAAAGCAAGCCTGTTTTTAATTCACAGCACAAGAAGACTTTAAAAGAACAGGATGAGAGAAGAAAGGTACATGTAAGAATCCAATCCTGAAAGAATGAAGGGGTACTGAAAGAATTTTTTGTACTGTAAGTCTCCTGAGCTATACTTAGGAATGTTAGACTATCAATGCAGTTTCTCACACATGCAGTGTTATTTCTCATAAATATAATTAGAATGCAAAGCAGAGAATTGAAGCTCACAATTTTGGTATTTAAAACAGTATGAAGAGAATGGTAAACTAAATATCTAATGAAGAGTATCCAGGGGAAAATAAATACTATGCCTTCTTTTTTGTTACATACAAATATAGAATCATCTGGGTGAAAGAGGAATACTTACATTCATCCCTGAAAGCTGAAATTATAACAGAAGGTAGAAAAAGAAAATATTAATCTATTCCATGTTGATATACAGTATTAGAAAAGGGAATAGGTTAAGACAAGAATAACTTCTCCAGTTTTGTGATAAATTGAAGAATATTTTTTTTCTTCCTCCTCTCTTAATAGAAACTTCTAAGTTAGAACATAGAGCCAACTTCTCAATCAACCAGGGGAATGAGGAGAGAAAAACCATGCTAACACACAATTTAGCATCTTGTATTGTTGCCTATGGGAGAGGCAGGGGAAACATGAGGATTTATGTCAAGAGCACTTTAACTAGTATAATGCACACAGGTACAAGCTACAGATCCTAAAATGCCATCTCTTAAGACCGGGAGTTTTGATTAGGGAAAAACAAGGCCTAGTTTAATAAACATAAGCCCTATAATCCAGTTTTATTGTTAGCTCTCCACTATACTAAGATATTTCTTCAAGAAATTTTTGACATATCTTCAAGGCATTTTTCTTTGACAACTTCAGAGTTACTGAAGAGCTGCTCATTATCTTAATAGTTATTTAAATTGAAAGAATCCTCTCCTTTGTGTACATACATTCACATGAAAAGACATTCTCTGTATCTCTAAAGCTTTATACAGGAATTGTAGGGTTTTGTAGAGCACTGGAAAATTTTCGAACAAAAGAAATATTTTAAAAGTTCTAGAGTGTATAAAAGAAACAAACAAAAAATGAATTAACATTACAGAAAGCCTAACAATACAAAGAACATTTCTAAGATCTTCTATTTATGAAAAGTATTTGAGATAAAAGCAACACTAACATAATATATCCAAGGAATGATATCCATATATCCATACCTGATAACTGTAGAATTTAGTGGAATCTTAGAAAAAACTTCACAATAAACATTAAAAAAAAAAAATTCTAATGTTATGAAGAAGAACATTCTTCATAAGAAGAACATAACATTGTTCCCAAGAAGCAAGCAAAGCTAAGACATTTCCTGGGAGACCAAGATGTTTATGAAAACTGCTGTATTTGCACACAGGTGGAAGTATAAACTCTTCGACACTGTTAATGCTGCCAGTAATAAGTGCAGTTACGCCTTGGGGTCCAGTGCAGAGGTTCTGGAAATCACAGGCTATTTGTGCAGCCTTGGACCTAGAAACACTCATATGTTATTTCGAGTCTTGTCCCAATACAGGTGCAGACTGTCACCATTCTCCAGCACCCTGCTTTCCCTAGGAGAGGAATGGTTGGGACAGCAGCAGTGGTGCCAGAGCAGACTGCAGAAAGCTCTCCTCTGACGGCAGCTCCAGGGCCACCCTGGGCTGGGGAGGTCATGGGTGACAGGTCACAGCTACACAGAAATTTTGCAGTGGTACAATGTGAGGTTACTGAAAGATGCAGATGTTTCTAAAGGTATGAAGATTCATGTAATAGGCAGCTAAATCATACACCAGAAGTTTTTTAAAACTTGGAATACATATTAACAAGTAAAACTGAAACATGTTTTTAATAACCCCTAAGATAGAACTCTTTTTTCATTATTATTATTAAAAAAATACTACAACTGGCACTTCATGAAAAGAGGTATAAAGATGCCAAACTTTTTTTTTTAACCAAAGGACCTAGAATTTTATCTTGTTACTGTTAAATCTACACACTAATTACCTGCTCTCTGTAACAAGTTGCAAAAGAATGAAGGGGAATAGTTCACTTCCTTTTCAAAAAAGGCAAAGCTATGATAAACAATAAACTATGCAAAATCAACTCTGAACCAAACATTCCAATAAATTAAATTCTGCAATACTCAACAATTTGCAATCATCTGACACAAAAATCATTTGACCTTTTAGAACACACAAAACCAGAACAGCGAACAGCAACACTGCTTCTTGCTTTTCACTCCTAGATGCCTTCATTCATGAAAAATTACAACATTCAAATTAAAAATGGTAGAAGGATAAATATAATAAAAATATGATCTACAACAATAATAACAGTGGAAGTTATTAGGCAGGAGAATAGCAATTAGATATACTACAATACCTTAGTGGCCCAAATACTTTCATTTTCCTGAGACATGTTCTCCATGAAACACTGTTTTTAATTTTTAAAGACTAGAAATTTATTACATTGTGATAAGCTCTTTATGGCTCCATCTCCCCTGAGCCATAAAGCAAAGAACATTTTGTTAGTCCAGTAATAATATAATGCTATAGAGAAGACTCAGTCCTAGCATGAAAAGATCCACCATTTCACATAGTGTAATTTTTTGTAATAATGATCCTGTAGCAGAATGCTGACTTTATCCAAGGTTATGTCACTTTACAGGCATGCATGAGTAAACTCTTTTGCCCTGGAGAGACAAGTCAAAGGAAGTTTCCGTATGTAAATTATAAAACAAAGAAAAATATCTTTACCATAGAACAATTTATTCAAATTAAATATGTCCCAGTATACTCACGCTCCACCCTAAACCATTATTTTCTTGTACTTCAAACCTTCTGATACACTATAATCCTATTTTTTTTTTCATTAAACGCACATTATCTTTCATTTCATTCTTCTAGTACTAGTACAGTTTTTTTCCTCTTCCTTAGAAATGTTCCCAAATGACCAGCAGCAGGGTCAAACTCATAAAACATCCCAATCCAAAAAATATAATCCCACTTATTACAGGTCAGTAATCAAATAAAGGTATTATTCTATTAGTTTGAATATGTACTCTGTGTCAGTTTACTTTACATACAAATGGAGTGATTAAAGCAGAACACGATTTGGAAGACACAACGTTCCAAAAGATGTCCTGACATAAACAGGCTATGTTTTCTGTATATGGTGACACTGTGAAAGAGAACCTGAGTGAACTCCTATTTATGCACAGCAGACAATCCATGGCCAGGGCTGAGCAGCTTGGCAGCAAACGCAGCACGTGTGAGCACAGGGCTGCTGCAAAGGCCCAGCACGCGCCCGTCCTCTGGAGAGCAAAGGTGACATGGGGCCCTATTACAGCAGGTCACAGATCACGCATTAATGAGCTGGAAGATTGAGACACTGCAACACTCTCCATATTATTTTATGACAAAGGTCATGACTGAATTCTCATAGATGTTAGACAGAAAGACTGGACTGACAAATAATAAAGTGGGCTTTCCTCTCAAACGCCTCGCATTACCCTGAGACAAACTGCATGTGAAACTTACCCAAAAGAACCACACGCAGGCAGAGGCAATTCAAAAATGAACAGCAGAGTTTCAAAAGCAATGTTTGGAGTGCTAACCCATATGTGGTGCCCTGTAACAACTGAGACACTGACTCAGACTGGCAGGAATTCTGAATCCTTTATTCAAAGAAATGAGCTGGGTTTATACACCTTTCAAGGCACAGTATTTCCTTACATGGTAATTCTCACCAGGTGACCTATCCCATGTTGCCACATCACCAACACGCTTTCTTAATGTCCTTTTATGGGGTGATCAGGCGCTGTTCCCCCCTCTGTCAGCTTCTGGCAGGCTCCTCTCTGCAGGGCTCTACATGGCCCCTCCTGCCAAGGTCAGGTGGACACCAGCCTCTGTGCCACCATGTGCTCCTCTGTGCCACCATGTGCTTCTGCAGGCACGTGCCACAGCCTGTACCTCAATTCTATCCTATCTCTTCCCACAGTGGCCAAAGGAAACCATTCAAGAACTAGAAATAAACTTGTTTCATGAGACACGGTCTATTAGTACTCATTTGATTACTTTTACAAAAATATGTCATATATCTCTAAAGGGAAGGAGGAAAAAAGTAAGGATTCATTTTAAAAAGAAACCAGCTATTTTATATAATAATAGCTTGGAAAAGTACTTGAGAAACAACAATGTATACTTCGACAAAAGTTTTTCCAAAATGCAGCATCATATATACTGCCAAACTACTACTGAATATGGAATTCATTATAAGAAGAATAAAAAATTATTAAAAGCTGCACAAGGACAGAAAATATACATGGAGAGAGCAACAATTGATACTGTCAACAAGTATGCAACACTTTAAGAAACAAAATATTGCCAAAAAAACTAGTTGAAAAAACGTTTTCAGCCATCAAAAAAAAAAGAGCCACAAACAATACATTCTTCACCAGTTATTGAAGAAAAGGAAGCAAAAAACAGAGATAAAAAAATACAGGATGGTTTTCCCCTGAAGTACCAAAAAAATCTTGATGAAGGTTAACAATACCACAAAAATCTCAGGTCAGAACAACTATTTTCTTATTATTATTATCAAAGTGGGGTGAAAAGGGGTAAGTCAAGGTCAGGAGCCTCTGAGAGAACCACTGTAAGCAACAAAAATTATCTTGGTAATATAATTCTCAGTAGGCTTGTAAAAGAAATTAGTATCAATACAAAGATGTACATAAACACATAATAGGAGCAACAAAAATCACTAGCAGTTATCTACTTCATGCCAGAGATATCCATAATGAATGCAATAAAATTTGAAAGGAGAAGATATTTGGCTTAATTGCTTTAGCATAGCTAAACATAACATAGTTCCTGGTCTTAAAAAGAGCAATGGTCAAAGTGTGAAAAGTATTATCTTCAGTAAGGTCTGTTGCCAATATAAAAGAAAAAAAGTTAAAAATAATTACAACCACAATCACCACTCTTCCTCCTCCATTAGAAGTATAAATGTCAATATTCAAGAGCAGAATTTTTCTCAGAGAAAACGTACCAGCAGAATGCACAGACCAGAAACCACCCTGCCCAAATTAGGATGTTCTGAAAAATTCCACTCTCAAGAGCTCAATTAACTAACTCACAGCAAGGCTACACGAACAAATTAAAGCTACTCAGAGCAAGAGCTGCAGAGCTGGGTTCAAGATGGTACAGAGTATAACTATTGCCAGTATGTAGAATAATAAATCTAGGGTTGTTAATGCTGTTTTTCTTCTTAAGTAAGAAGAAATCTGGAATACAGCAGCTAGAAATTGTGTTACTATAATGGAATGTTCTATGCACCTTTTCTTTGTATGAAATTCTGTTCCATTTATGACACCTTATTATTTACATTCAAAGCAAAATAACTGGAACTTTATATACAAAAATGTTTACGTATGCAACAAATCCTTATCATCTACAAACAGATTTGAAAGTCTGCTTTTAGGCATAGGAAGAGACTAATTTTTATAAGTGGCCAAACTGCTGTATGTACCTCTAAAATCACTAAGCAGAACCTTTACACTCCCAGCATTTTCAAAACATATCTCTCCACTTACGACAGGCTCTCAATACAATTGCAAGTGTGTAACAGTCAGAAAACATAAGCCACATTATTGAAGGGGGAATTGGAAAGCTCTTGGGATTAACTTTTGCAGCATGAGGTTTCTTTTTTTATTTTTTATTTTATAACCAAATGCTTTGGGTCTGGGGCAGCTAAAAAATAAGAACCAAAAATGCATTGCATTTTTGTGCAATTTCTGAGCTATATTAAAATCAAATCAGGGATCTTTCATCTTGGGAGCATTCCTTGGTTAACTTCTCAAGAAGAAAAAATTATCATTGTTAATGCTGCCCATGACATTTTGAAATGTGGTAGCTACCACAGAAATCAAAAGCAAAACCCACAAAAAAAAACCCAAAAAAACTGTTAAATGCTGAACTTAGCTCTGATTCTGGATTATTCAAATCACAAACAACAAGCAACCATGTGGATGGGCAATTTGCAAATCAATCAAGGGAATAACAGAAATCAGACTCTGGGTGAGTATGTTTGTTATGTTCTTGCCAAAATTTTTCTTGCTGTTAAATTAAAATGTTAGCTTTCAAGCATATGACAAATCTTATTTACTGTATTTATGGTTAGTTAATTCTCAATGAGGAGCTGTTTTACTTATGTCCAAGATTTGCTCATGAAGCATCTACAGGGTATTTTAATCTAATAATATCCTTAATCTCTTTAGTTTTGCAATGAATTTCAAATACTGAACACCGGGGCAAGAGAGCATTTTCCTTTCCCTCTTTGTTCCCAAAATCAGATGGAAAGTGAGAAAGACAAGAAAGTTTCCACTATGCAGAAGCAGAAAATAGGCTTACATAGATTGCCAGGTTATAGCTTAAGAAGATTAATTCCTGCTCTTAAGGCATAACATAGACCAATCTAGAGAGGACTGATGTTAATTGAATTGGTGTTATTTGCTTGGATGCAGAAGAAATAAAGCTGTTTTAAATAAAAGACAGCATGCACATAAGCAAACTACAGCACGGAACTCTCATCAGTTTTCTTGAAACAGCCATCTCCTAGGCAACTTGTGCAATAAAATGAAAGTAAGAGCACATTTTTGACTTCTGACCTTGTGACTATGAGCAGGTAACACTGGGGAAAAAGAAAACATGCTGAAATTCTTGTGAACTTCACAATACTACAACAAATTTAACTGCAAGCTAATTTCTTCTGTAGTATAGACCAGAGATGACCTGTCTGGCCAGCTATGCAGAAGTGTTTTAGAAGTAGCACAAAACACAGCAGTCTTCACACAAAGGAGACAGAGGCTATAAAAGCAGCAACTTCTGATCCCAGTTGCCTTAACTACTTTTCACCCTCTAGAAATGGTCACAAGCTGGCATACCTGTGCTTGTACAGTCCAACATGACATTGAGTTATGGTGAAGGCATTTGCAAAACTAAGCTGCTTTAGGAACCATCTCTCATACTTGAATACTCTGATTTATCTCAGGTAAAAACACTATTTTCCAACACGAAGGGGCACTAGCAAGGATAATAATTTACATAAAACCAATCCTCCTAGCAGAAATTTAAACAAAAATAAATACATTACTAAACTTCCTATACTAAAGTGTCATGTTCTTTGCACATTAGTTTAACTCTAGTTCAGCTTTAAGCACAATGCTAAGAAATATCTTTTCAGCCATTCTCCTAAGTTCATTTGTCAGCTGGGAAAGGTTAATATTATACATGCAGCTTGTAGAGAATTTTAAATGTCTTCAGCCCCCTGTAAGTTTAAGCACAGATCAACAAAGGCAACATTGAATCTTATTTGTGTTTTGGTAGTAGGGTAGCTATTGGCTATAATTATATAACAAAACCACTTGTCATAGCTTAAAAAGAAATTTATGCCGTAAGTTTATAAGATAGACCCTGAGGGGCATTGCTCTAGTTGTTTATTTTGTACAAGTTTAATAGATTTTTCCTTCTCTATATTTAGCATGTTTTTACAATATGCTAAAAGGCCAGGATCCAAACTGTACGACTATAACAACAGGAATTATTTAGGTATCAGATATCTCTATTTTCTGTTGTTGTTGTTATTATCATTATCTGTTAACCCTGTACGATGTGTTGGATAAGTGCACACAGAAGTAGGTTTAATATTTTTAACTATAACACATACTAGGGGTTAGAACAGTAATCTTCTGTAGGAACAGACTATCTATCATATTTTAAGAAAAAAATCAATCTACTACTCTGAGCATTTAATGTTATTATTTGCTGTAGGAAATCAAGTAGAAATTTAACTTAAGAAATATAATGCTTTAATTGAATTACTGGGGGTTTTTGTTTCCGTTTTTTGTTGTTGTTTGTTTTGGGCCTTTTTTGAGAAAATACAGCAGTACAACAGAAATTAAGATGTAGTTATTACTTTTCCTCCGGTTTCTACTATACAGTGCACCACTATTCAACTATGCTAATTAATGAAGCTGCATGAGAGGGTAATCAGTCATCATGGCACCAAGGCAGTCAGAGTTCAAGGAGCATTTGGACAAGGCTCTTAGTCCTCTGTTTTAGTTTTCAGAAGTCCTGCGAGGAGCTGGACTCGATGATCCTTATGTTTTGGGACGAGACAGGATGGAGTTGAGCTGCAGGCTGCGGCACGTGCCTGCAGAAGCACATGGTGGCACAGAGGAGCACATGGTGGCACAGAGGAGCACGTGGTGGCACAGAGGCTGGTCTCCACCTGACCTTGGCAGGAGGTGCCATGTGTAGAGCCCTGCAGAGAGGAGCCTGCCAGAAGCTGACAGAGGGGTGAACAGCGCCTGATCACCCCATAAAAGGACATTAAGGAAGCGTGTTGGTGATGTGGCAACATGGGATAGGTCACCTGGTGAGAATTACCATGTAAGGAAATACTGTGCCTTGAAAAGTGTATAAAACCAGCTCATTTCTTTGATTAAAGGATTCAGAATCCCTGCCTCAGATATGAGTCTGAGTCAGTGCCCCAGTCATTCACATTATGTGTCCCTTTAACCTAAGATATTCTACTATTCCACGTGTAACAAAGCAGTATGCAACTGCTGTACGTTAGCAAAAGTCTGTTTTTTCTGTTACAGTGGGAGTTCCCTACAAAAAAAAGAAGTCCTTCACATAATTTTATCTATTAAAAAATGAGATATCTAGACATGCTGTCACATGCTTCACTTACTAAATAAGTGCATTGCTTTACAGTGCTAACTTCCTGTCAACTGGAACAACAGGCAAAACCCCTAAGATTTCATCCAAGAGCTCAAAGGGAAAGATGAAGTAATAAAAAAAAGGAAGGGTAGATTGCATTGATTAGAAATGCAGAAAAATACAGTGTTAGATAACCTTTGAAACAATGATAGAGAAGGACTCTGAATGAAAGGGTCGAAGTATTTCCACAGGCAGTTCAGAGGCAGTAACTTCGGTATTGGAAGTAGGCTGATATATCAAGGTGGGACTCAAGGACAACTTAATCAGTCTCAATTATGTTACAGAGGGAGGAGGGAGATAAAATATCAGTTGATCACACTCAGCAACACTTTCTCACAGCCAAGCATTAGCCAGTAAAGTATAGGATGCAGGTTCTATAGACTGGATTGTCTCCAAAGTCAAGAACCTTGTAAACACCTCAGATCTCATTTAAGGATTTTACACTCACAAAGATTTTGGAAATCTATCAGAAGATATCCAACCTTCCTTAATCAGAAGCAAGTATGTCAATTACAGAAAGAGAGTTCATGGCACATGACATCAGATGAATTCAATGCTCAATTTTTCTCATCATTTATAGATCAATTTATATTTCTTCTATAAAATCAGTAGGGTTTAGGTGAAAAGATCTAAAATAGTCATGTACATTCGCAGACACTACTTTGTTGGGAGAAATTTTTGCAAAACCTGGAGCGTCAGATTCTAAAAATTACAACCAACTATGGGGGCACTTAAAAAAGCTAGTAATAATAGATATTCAATACCAAAACTTTTATTTGCGCTCTTTGAAAGGAAGTAATTTTGGGCTTATTTCTGTATCATCTTGAAATATGAAAGTTATTCATTTTATCACCTCCAATGAACACTATGTGACACATTAAAAATTTCATAAGAAAATTAAGAGGTTATTATGTAGGTTAACATCAATATGACCACTTGTCTCATTCAGAAGATTTACAGTAGATAGGTTGGGCAGAAAGAATCTGTGTATGCCTTTTATCATTCTTTTCCCCAAATTATTCCAAATCTCTTGAAACATTTAGGAATCTTGGGAAAGTCCAAGCAGTCTCCTGACTCCCTTTTTGCCTCCCAAAGGTCAGTACTCATCATGAAACAAATAGGTTCACCAAAAATATGAAAGGTTTCATAGTATTCAGAGGCTGAAACATACTGAAGTCCTCTGAAATGAAGTGCACATTATGAAAATCACCAAGGTAGTGTCACTTTTACTCCTCTGTACTGGAAGATATTTGAAGAGTATTTTCAGTCTAATTCCTTGCAGCTGAAAGATTTCTGAAATACAATACACACTTTATATGTAACTTTTTAAAACAGAAGACATCACATATATGTATCATTACCAATACTGTCCTGTTTAGGTAAATATTGTCTGTGTAAAGCAGATTTACAGCTTCTGACAAAAAGCAATAGTAACTAAGAAAAGCTTTCCTGAAACTTCTAAGAATGAAATTAAAACAATTGGTTCTGGATTACAGGATTACACACATACACACACATATACATATCTATATGTGTGTGTGCATCACCAGGCTATTTGAGACTCCAGTGACAAAGCTGAAAACACAACTAAAGTAACTGTGTCACTGCTTTGCACAGCATAGCCATTTTTGTTTTAAGAGGTAAGTGTGG